>APFE031472641.1:95833-130238 GCA_000404065.3 Pinus taeda
TTTAAAGGGAAAATTCTATCTTAGATCCATCTTAATTCTGGGTCTACCAAGTGCTCAGAGGGATAAATAGATTTCATCCCCCTAAGAGTGGTAGATGTGGAGTTAAGATGGATATAGGTTGGTCTTTATGATAATGAAGATATTAAATAGACTTAGGAAATTATATTGTAAAAACATCTTAAGGTGAATGGTTAAAGCATAGACATTGGACAAGTATATTTGTATACTTCTGTTTTAAACTGAAACAAATCCAGGGCTCAAAGGAATGGATTGATTGCACTAGTCATCCTTCTATAACTTTCCAACATATGCTGGAATAAACAGATTGTAATTTGGGTAATTTTTCTAACTGCAAACGTGAACATACTTGTGTATTGGCAGGGTGGTTACGAGGTCCCTAGAAGTGGAATAAACATATTGTAATTTGGGTAATTTTTCTAATTGCAAACGGGAACATACTTATGTATTGGCAGGGTGGTTATCAGGTCCCTAGAAGTGATGAATTTGAATTTTTCTTGGTTTTATATATAGTATTAGGTTTTTTCTCATGCTTTCTATGAATGGCACGGGTGAATTTTATCTTACACCCACTACGTTATCGATATGTAATTTCGGTAATTTTGATTTCAAAAGATATTTTAAAGAAATGCAATGATTTCATTTGTGTATACAATAAACACAAGATTTTATAATTGAGTAAAATATTCGCCATGCTTGGTGAGAGATTCACCAAAAAATTATATATACATATCATATTATTGATAAAATCGCCTTCCATTTTTCCTATATACCATGGAGATTTGCCCATTTATTATACATGTAAATTTAGGGGGGGTTCTTAAAATTTTCCTTGGTCGAAGCTTCCAGCTCTAGAAGCTTCGTAACAAAAGTTTGGTAGATGGTTTGGTTGGATGGAGCCGAGGAAGTCAGTTTGGGCTCATTTCCCCTATTAGGATGGAACAAAATCAAGAGATAAGACCTTCTCCCATGATGAGAGGAACCATCTCCCATCCATTCAAGCTATATAGCCCTCTCTTTTCTCAAGCTAAACTAGTTTTTGAGTGAATTTGAATGATTAGCAAACCATCTATAGCGTGTAGCTTTCTAGTGTATGTTTGAGGGAGAATAGTGTGTTTTTGGTTCGGTTTAAGACTAGAGGGAAAGATGCCTTAAAACTTCCATTGTTAGGGTTATTCATGAAGTGCTAGGAGAAGTGTGAGAACCCAAATACGTTGGAGGAGATCAACAACGTAAAGGCACTGGTTGTAATCTCTTTCTGATTTATATAAATACAACTATTGATTGATTTCCTACATGAAGTGTCATTTTACATATTTATGGCTTAATGTTCCTTGACCGATTAAGTAGGATGATTACAATATTGTATACTATCATGTTTGTTGTCATTGTTTTTTCTTGTTTCAGGTATTCGAAGGAAAGAAACATAATATCGCTGGAGTGAGGAAGCAAGATAATCACCAAGTGAAATAGTGTTCTAAGAAGTAGGCCCTCTTAATTGATTCTAGCTTAAGGAGATTTTCCACAGATTGTTTGTTTGTGGCTAGACCTGCTCTCTTGGGTTATAGGAATTTTTTGTGTCCGCACTAAGAATTTACTTGTACCACAAATCATGCATTCTTTCATTGGGATTATCAACAAAAAGTGTCATCATATGGATGAGGATTGGATTGGGACTTGAGTCAAATACTTTTCTCACTTCACACTTGGGTTTGCTACTTGTGCCACATAGAGAATTTAATTTCTCTTGAGGATTTGATGGTGACATATAGGGAATTCAATTTGCTTGAGTGGCTCTCTCATCTCCACTTAGAATTTGGCTCTCTCTACCTTGGGATTGACTCTAATGCCACTTGTCATTGTCATTCTTCATTGGGATTTGCTCCTAACTCTCTATATAATAGAGCTATGGGCTCTCATATTGTATCATTGTCTACTAACTCTTGTTCTTGCGGATGTAGGTTTTAACCCTGTATAAAAATTACCTGCATACAAATTCTAAAACACAGAAAATAAATAATGCGAGAGCATAACACATAAAACACATATACACAGAGATTTTCCCCCGGATCCCAAAACCGGGACTACGAGCTTGATTTTTTTCATTATGTTCCTTTCAACGTCACAATACATATTTATATATGCCGAAGCATCCAATACCATGGACCAAAAACCATCACATCCAAAACCATGGACCGAAAACCATAGGTAGGTTCGTGTAACCTAATATAGGGTCCAAAATTTTTTTTCCTGGGGCACTACCTCGGACCCCGTAGAGGGGGGCTACCTGCCCCCCTCAAACCCCCCGGACAAGGAGGGGTTGCCGCCTCCCCTATGACCCCCCCGTTGTGCAATCAACGCAATGAAGGGGAGGCGAAACACCCCGGTTCACTACGTAGGTTAGTCGTGGAAATCATGTAACACAACCCAACAACGGAAGCATTGTTACCTTGTACACTTTTCAAGAATATCAACAAAAAGACTTTGTGGATCCATTCGCAGGTGGTCTTGCTTTGAAGCATGGTGTATCGTGAGCTATTGATATAATATTTCTCTGCTTTTAATTATTTCAGTTTCCATATATTCTTGTAAACTTGTTAGTGCAAAGATATCTTGTATTAGCATTTGATTTGAAATTAGGCTCTAGAGTTTGAAAGTTTGAGTTTATTTTCAAATGAATTTCTAGAAGTTTCAATTCATTGTTTTCTTATCTAAATCTATTTGGACTAATGTTTGATTTAAGTATTGTAAATGAATTTTCGTTGAATCAAGTGCGAGGGGAAATCTTTGGGAAAACAACCCACTCTTGGAGCACCATTCAAAGGAACTCTCATTTGTTATTTGGATTCACTTAATTTATCTTACGAAAAGTATATTGCAGATATTCGTTTGGGCATAGCTTGTATATAATCAATTATTATAAAATTTTTAAATATTTGACATAATGCTTCATTGATTCATATTATATATTTGAGAGTTTTTCTAAACTAAACCAAGTGATGGGGTACACTCTCATGACTTCATTTGGTTTCTTGTATTTATTTGTATTTGTATTTAATTTGTTTTCATATTCTGTCTACAATAACTTGTTTCTTGATCTTGCAGCCCTTAGGTAGAGTGTTGGTGACAAGAGCATCAAGGAAGGATCACATAAAATCTTAACACTTTTCCTTGTAGGACCTCTCTACACTTCCAAAGTTTATATTTTTGAGGAGGTGGTGGATAAAGAGGAGGGATGCTACTTGACAAGGCCATGGGCTTTTTAAGGAGGATTGACTCCTTGTTTTGTGAAACATTTCATTCACCTTTGGAGGGCAAGCCTTGGGGCACCAAGATACACTTAATATCTTCAATATTGAGAGCTTTCTCATTATACCTACTTCATTTTTTGAATTTGAGTTTCAAGAAAGATATCTAGAGCTTGAGAAGCTCCAGTAATTGTAAAGATTCCTCTTGAATATTTACTTGAGACCTCTTCAAGGTTTCCTATCTTGTAACATCTAATAAAAGCTTAGTTTTTTCTCGTGGAAGCTTGGGTTTTCACCCAAGCCATCATTTTCCCCTTCTTTTGTAAAAGGAGGAATATGTGGGTGGTTCGATTTTGAGCTTGTTTTATAAGTTTTTCATCTTACATGCCTTAAAAATTAACACAACATCACCTTCACAAGCTGATTTTCTGAATTTTCTTTTTATTACTTATTTTTATGCTTTCCAATTTCAAGTTTAGCCTTCAAGTACAATTCTAAGTCTTACTTATGGAAGCCATTTATTTTATGCAAGACAAAAAATTTCAAGTAGATATTACATAAGGTGTCTTGTCAAGTATTCTCCTCGGAATGCCACCTTAAGCGTAATTAATTGAGTCCAACCCAATAATAACTTTGTTTTTTTTTTAAGTTGTCGGAATGCACTGGAACGAAAGGAAAGTTGTTCAGATGATGAAATATACCAAGCTAATGGCATTGAACCTCATAGAAACTCCTCAAAACCCCTCCAAAAGCCCCTAGGCCCGCTAATTACACCATCTTGCACCTGTGACCTGTCTGCTCCCAACTCTGAAAGTCCATCCTAACCATATCCTAAGGAACACTAGAAAAAAGAACATTACACCATTTTTCATGATTTTGTGTATTAGGATTAAAATGCAGTTGCCGAGGTGAATTAAAATTCCTTGATAGATGCTTTCTTTAGCCTACAAGCATTAACTTTGAAGTTCAATGAAGAACTAGGGCTTTGTTCTTCTAATGGAGTCGCTAATAATGATATGTCAATATGTTTTATGGGGAACAAAACACACATTTCATGTCCCCGAAAGTTGCGCCAAAATGTCACCACTCAAACTAGCAAGGGTCCTAGGAGGAGATCTTATAGAGCAACTACTAAGTTGAGGGCAACAATGGAGCAATAGCCCACTGTCACCTCAACTAAGGCTCCCTTCTCTTTATAGAGTTTCACCAATGGGAGGAGTCCTGACATGAGAGGAATCACAGTGATGTATGGACCAATGATAAGATATAGAGTGATTCCTAAGGCCTATTCACAAGAGGGGCTCAGTTATGTAGCTTACTTTCTTAAGAAGCAAGGTGATGGGTTCTCCAGGAAGGGCTAAGGGGATACTTGAGCCTAGGTTTGGGAAATATGTCTTTACAAGGGGCTTCCTAGACTTAAGGATCCTTATAGAGGAATGGATTCTATGTGATCTTCATGGAATTTGAGTTATGAAGTTGTGGGACAACAAAGAACCCAAGTGGACCCAAACTAAGTCAAGGGTGTGAGTTGACCAATAATGGAGGGGCTTGACCTAGTGAGGGGGGAGAATAGGATCAAAGGACTAATTTTCTTTTGAAATCCAAATGCAATGATCCTAATGAGGGCACTAACCCAAAGTTACCTAGGGAGGAGACTAGTCCTTGAGTTAGGGCTTGCAATATCTTGAGACCCCACCATCAGATTGACCTCAAATTTGGAGAGCTCCTTGAGAAGACCCCAACGCGGTTGTGGACCAATTTTCAAGGGTTTTAGATGGCTAGAAAATATTTCGCTTGATGCCCTAGGATACCTTTTGAGGTTAGGCCTGAATTGGAAGAAATGAAGAAAATAAATCTTATTTTGACCATCAAAGACATACGAGGATTAGCACCTTATTACTTGGGCTTAATGGAATCAAGATACACATAGATCATGAAATTTCGTGAGATAAGGAGCCGTAATTGATCTTTACTAGCCTCTCCAAGGGCAATAACTAGATTAATAGAGATTTATACTTCAAATTTACAAAGGAGACAAAGTTTTGAGGCTTTTAACTTAAGCAGTGCCTCTAGGAACATTCGCCCAATCCCTCAAAGGTCAACACGTCCATTTAATCACTTATTTAAGGTCCCAAGATAATTTCACATTACATTTAACCCATACAAGAATAAGGATAACAACATACATGCAATTATCCAGTAAGATAACAAAAATACCATCAAAATTTCGACTGACATGAGAGAGAGAGTATATCCATTTATCAACTTTGCATTAGAGAAGCTCCAAAGACAATAGAAAAATCCAAACCTCATAGTGCTTCAATAAAAGCTCCAAAAATTCATCCCAGCAAAGAGTGCGAAAATATCATAAGAGATACTAATCGAATCCAAGTGATGATGATAGAATGAATCACCTCTCATCTATTTATACAATCTCTAATGAGTTCAATTTGCCTAATTTGGCCTAACTGAGCCCCAAATAATAAAATAGTGTGCAATAATAACATCCCTTGGTGACGAGCCCACCAAAATAGCTTAATAACATAAGAATAAGCCTCTCGAGAGGGTAGAATCATCAATAAAGTGAGTTATTGGACCTTTGAGGGAGACTAATGAAGTCTTGAGTGTGCTATGATGCAAAAATGGACCTCAAACATATTGGACAAAAGGTTGGCCCCTTATTTTCCAAGCAGATCCCTCTGGTGTCCCTAGGTGGGTGTGAGGGGCACAAGGACACCTCATGGGTCTCCAAAAGGATTGAAAATGTCTGTAGACCATCTGTAAGGGCTAGGATGATGACATAACCCTTATATGGACCCCAGATCATCTTTCAAGTGTGGAGTCGGTTGAGCACGATGAACCAAGTGCATCATCCTCATCCAAAAGGTGGAACAAAAAAAATCGATAAGTGGTTCTAGGGATCCATGAAGTACTCTCTGCTATGGTGAAGACCCATTGCTCTCAACGCTCACCCTACAAGTGCCAATGTGGCCCTCTGGAGGATCAGGACCCCGTATAGGGAGACGAAGCCCCAAATGGAGAACCATCTACAATCATGCATAAGATTCAATGCAGCCCCTTGCCCTCCAATACAACCAATCAATAGAATAATCATGTAAAAGATCTTACAAGTCATGGAACCAATGGGACACTTCATAGTGGCATGCCCTTCCATAGTGGGCTTTGGCATGTACAAATGTCTCCAAGCTCCATAAGGGGGTTAATCAAGGATTCTATTAGGTGGTTTCAACCTCTAAAGGGGGTGACATGTCCATGGTACATCCTCCAAGTGGTAGGTGGAAAATTATATAGTAACGGAACAAAGTGGGGATCATGGGAAACATCTAGACCACATGTCATGGTAGAAAGTGTAGCTATAATAAGGGAAACCCACACCTGGGTATATGAGTGTATGTGGGAGAAAATTGTGGTACATGAGTTACCATGGCCTTTGTTTTTCCACCCTTCTTCATATCACTTTTGCCTCTAACTGATTTTTCTCCATAACTTCTCAGGGCTCCAGGGGATGAGAGCATGATGTGTAATATATAGCATTTGATACCCCCTTAAGATGTGACAGTTCAATGCCCACCAAGGGTTGGGACAATCATGGGTTCCTTAATGATGGAAGAGGCTCATCTAAGGCCCATAGGAACCAGGGTGATGACCATGGATAAGGGATAGAACTAATGTTTGATTTTTTCTCACGTGTTAAATTTATATGTCCCGACCATCTTTTACATTTTGTGGTACATTCTTTGTTGAGAGTGGTCAAATTATACTTTTTATTTTCTTTTAGTTGCATCAACCTTCGAGACATCGTTCCAGGCCTGACCCAAGGTGTGGAAAAGGGGAGGGGTAGGCTAACCCTATGTGGACCTAGTGGACACATGTGGACCTAGATGGGAAAAAGGATGAATGGGGCTAAAATGAGTGGAAGGGGGGAATGTATGTGGTGACAGGGAGTGAGACCATGCAACCAAAGTTAATATTTCTCAAGTAATACCAACCCTTAAGCTAGGTGCCAATAAAAGAGATCCCATTCTTTTCAAGAACCTATTACAACCTATAGGTGTTTTGTAGCAAACAACAAACCCATGTTGTATCTAATTATAATAAAAATGAGAACTCTTTTAAACTTTAAACTTATATTTTTTTATCTTTCATTAAAATTTTACCCTTTAAAAACCCAAAAAACTTTAAAATTCTATATTTTTATTAGTATATAGCCTTAGGGGTTATATAATCATTGCAACCATGACTTTATATATTAATAAACTATCTAGATAAATAGGTTGAAAGGCCAGAACCACCGCTGTGGAGCGCTTTAGAATATTTAAATTACATACACAATGTTTGTTTGTTTATACAATAATTAAACCTTTTCTTCTCCCCTCATGCGCCTTTGATATTTGCGCTTGACACATATCCCGAAGGCTTTTCCCTATAGATTTTGCAAGCAAATCCTTTCCTTTCCTTCAGGGATTACCTTTCGTGGTGATGCAAACATACACATCAGCTTCATGCGAGCCCTCTCATCCACGCGACATACTCAACATTTCCCGTTCGTGCCTTTGTTCCATTAACCCAACAGAATGAATTTCCTCCAAGATTTCCTCCATCGCTCCATTCCAAAGAGTTAGGGACAAACTTTCGAGACAACTCACCATTACACATGCGTATATGGGTCCCTGCTTCCGCTTACGTTTCCACTATCCCATTGGGCATTCATATTCCCGCCTTCCATGTAATCTCAGACAATCCTCCTTTGAACTTTTAATGCGCATAGCTTCAATTATATCTGAGATCCCATTTCGAGGATGACTCAACCTTCCACCTAGCATTTATATTAACCTGTTTTGTTTCCCATTGGACCATCATGCACTTACCTTTCCACGTCACCCTAACGATTTCTTAAAAAAATCTCCTTGTTTCTTTCGGGTTTTTGTTCTCGAGATGACTTGAGAAACCACATCAAATGGCGAGTCACCCCTCATCCTAGTCTAATCTTGCCACCTATCACCCATGTGAAGTCATCATATCCATTTGGTGAATATATTGGCACACATAGAATTTAATTTTTGTCCTTACCACTTTTTGAGCGTTTTAATTACTGCATGCATGAGTTAGTGGTTTAACGGTTGTACGCAGTTGTATTAAATCGATGATTTTTATTGTTATTATCATGTGAAATGACATTTTAACACCGGTTTTCATTGTAATAATGTAATACTTCTACGAGCTCTATTAAAACTGTCGATATGGTGAAAGCAAAAAAAGGATTCCAGTTCAACCACCAACAAGGCCAATGCCAGAAGAAATTGATGAAAATTTGCTAGATTCTTTCTTGTTCTCTAATACCATTTGCATGATGGATTTTGGAATTTGACCCTAGAATGCAATGTATAGATTACTTGCGAAAGCATTATCAAAAGAAGAGGAAGACACAAAACCTACAGTTGCAACTTTTGATCAAGGAGGCAATAAAATTTTTGAGGCAACGCTCCAAGATGCTGCAAAATCTCGTTTACATAGAGTTTCTTCCAATCTGAGACTTCTGCCCTACATCAATATGATTCGTTGGGTGATTAAAAATGTAGATATCATAAAAAAAAAAAAAATTGTCACCTCTTGTAGAACAATAATTGGCTCTTTCAAGCCAAAACACCTCCAAGGTATGTATAAATTATCTAAACCACAACTTGTGAATAATGCTCAGTTTATTAATAGTTTTGTTCAAGAAGAGTGTGCAATAACACCGAAAAAGAGATTATTGGTTTAATTAGAGAGTGGAGGAGAGACCCCAACAAACATAAAGAGGAATCATCATGCAAATATTTTATACAATCCCTAAGTCCCCCTCTTTGTTATGTTGCCTCTATGTTGTGTAGGCTATTTTCTTTCTAAAATGTCTCGCAATTTCCATTGGACTAGGTTCCTCTCATCCATAGAAATTTTTATGGGTTTCCTTTCCATTGGACTGAAATGTTGCCTTATAATATCACCAAGGATATTCTCTCTATCCGCACCAAACATACCTCCACCCATAATCCACCCTTTGATATGTCGGCTTTTGTGATGGATGCCATGTGTTTCTCTTTGGATTTTCCAATAATGGGATGGAAATGGACTGCTAACCCTCTACCTATCCACATTTATCATATTAAATTATGGGAAGAGAATTAATTTGACCATTTTTACCAAATCTGCTATCTCGTTATGATTCTTATATATCATGCCATTTTCATTTCTAAACCTCCAAGAATGTCTATAGCCACTATGGATTATTTATTGAGAATTGGAAATTGGTTATTGGAATAATTTTTCACTTATATCAAGGTTTCGAGATGTTATGGTACTCCACATGTTTTTCCTATGTTTATTCCAAATAAGCTTCTATGTAGAGAGGTTGCTCACCAAACAATAGGCACTGGGATAACCCTTCAATTAAAGAAAGCTTCCAATGGAGTTTGGTCTGAGTTCCCCTTGCAAATTAGTATCATGCAGAATTATACTCATGCTGAAAAAGATTTAAAGCATGTGTATGCTTTAAAATTGGCTACCATTCCTAGAAAATTGCATGATCCTATCAAGTTAATTGATATAATAACTATTGATGCAAACAATACAACATATGTACATGAGACTAATCATTATGATGAACTATTATGTGGGGCCTCTTCTTATCTATATGTCTGCAATAAAGTTATATAATTACCTTCAGACAACCATCAACATTTTCTAGTCTACAGGGACATAAGAAGATCTCCCTTTCCACTAAATTGTTGCAATTGTCAGAGGAAGGTATATTAGTAAAGGCTACAAGCTCTTTAACGCAACAAGTTACTAACGACTATACATGTTCAGGTTCCTTCTCTTGAATCTCGGGAGAAAACAAACTCAGAAAATCCAGAGATTAGTAATATTATCAAGGATTGAAAAATGTTTGAAGAGATTAGCTTAGAACCTATTAAGCAAGTGAAAGAAACAACTATGCCTAAAATAAGTGCTAAGACTTCAATTAGACAACAATCAGTTATTGCCTCACCTAATGTCTCTAAGCATACTCTTGTAGAACCAAGTGTTATTTCTAAAACACCTATTAGTTTTCAGCGTCTCCTAATCCTATTATTCAGTTGGATATCGAAGAAATACCACCTATAGAGGTATTCTATAGCCCAAAGCACAAGGCCATTCTTAAAAAGAGGAAAAAGAAGAGAAAGGTATTTGAGACACAAGCCTTAACAACAACTATTTCCCTACCAACAATTCCCTTAGAGGTAATTTGGGAAGGTAAATTAGCAACACCTAATGAGGAATTTGAAGAATTGGCCCAATATGTAGGAGCTGATGCTTTTTCTAATATGAAGAAAGAAATAGAAATAAGGGAATTTATCACGCAAAAAGATGAAAGGATACATTAGTTGGAACAATACTCTTCACATGTTGAAGCTCAAACGCAAGCTCAAATTTCCCTTGTCATAAGCCAATATGAGTATGAAATAAAATAGAAGGATGGCGAGATAAATGAATTATAGAAGATAAAGCAGACTGAGGCAAATGTTTTAGATATTGCTGAATCTAAGCATGAAGCTCATAACTTAAATCAACAACT
Organism: Pinus taeda; assembly: GCA_000404065.3. NCBI lineage: Eukaryota > Viridiplantae > Streptophyta > Pinopsida > Pinales > Pinaceae > Pinus > Pinus taeda. Next base: position 106,715 of record APFE031472641.1, read on the forward strand.
TCAACATGAGCAACAACTTTTCTGTAACAATTACGCACAATACAGGCCCAGGAGAAATTGGTCAATTATTTTCGTGATAACGCGATTGATATTGAAAATTTGTATGATGAAATCAAGCGCAAGCTCAATGATATTTTGTAATGGAAAGAGAATCCAAAAAGGTCCTTTCTAAACTTGTCAAAAATCTAAAGTTCTTCATGTTTGGAAGACTAATATACATTTGGTTAAGGAATTGGTAAAATATTTTGGAAGGCTTTCTAATTTTGTTGTTCAATCTATTCTATCATTCAATCACTTAAGGAGGTGAAAAAGCTCCCAAGTGATTCAGAGGAAACTCTCCTCAAAACATAAGTATTGAAAGAGAAATGGAAAAATAACAAAGGAGAGTCCCATGTGAGGATTGAACAATCGTCAAAGGTAAATTTTGAGTTGACCTGGGAATTCCTCATCAAACCTCACGGTTATCTTCAAGTAACTAAGGTCATGAATGAACAAGAATCTTAGTTACTACCATCCTTGCAAGTTCAAGTGTACAACTATCAAGTGAGCATTAAACCTCACTCACCTCCCGAGCTAGTTCATCTTCTAGAAGTTTATTAACAATGGCAAGCACCCAATGGCTCTTCATCGACAATTATTCCTTTGAGTTGAAAATTTCATTTCAGTTTTAAAAGTTGTAACAAAATTTCTATTTTTCTCAAGTTTGTTTTTGCTTTAGTTGAGAGAATGTCCGAGATGTAACTATTCTCCTATCTTATTTGAAAACTATTTAAACCACTTTAGTGACCAAGGATAGGGGTTCTGAAATTTTGAAAGAAAAGGCCCAATTGCACTTGTGTATGAGTTTCTTTTCTAATATAAGTTGAACCACTTTTGATTCCATGTCTCAAAGAAGCAACACATAATTGGTATTATTATTGATTTTGCCTTGTTTATATATTTTATTGGAATCATTTGAGTTTATTCATGTTTATAAATGAAGGATTTAATATTTCATTTCTGTCTTATTGTATTTTCCATCTGTAAACATAATAATTCGAGATTATTTGTAAATGCTATTCATATAGTTAATTGAATTGGTTATCAATTACAATTTGTTTTAATTAAACGATTTGACAAAGAGATCTACATCTATAGTTATTGAGTTATCTTTCAACATATGCAATTTCACTTGGGTTATATATTAAATGATATAGCTTAGTTAAAGTTTATTCATTTTTCTTTTATTCTTTACTTAGAATCATTATCTTGCTTTTTTTTTATTTCTCTTTTAATTCACATATCCTCAAGCCTCCATCTGGAGGAGCAACTTCCATATGGGTAACTGGGCTGAATTTAAAACCAATAGGAACCACTAATCCAAATGGAAATAAGTGTAATTTCGAGATCTAATCGGGTGGTTTCCAAATGTTGATGAGGTAATTTTTGGCCATCAACAAGGCGCTCATGTAGAGCCAACCATTTCGCTCTCATAGTTCCTTAACCCAAGCCTTTATGAAAACTCAAGGGAAATTTAGCCCATGAGTAATCCAACAATTGTTTCGTTTGAGTCTTGTTGTCGCTTGAACTGTACACCTAAGGCACAATGCTCAGAGTAGGGGTTGTCACCCTGATCCCTACTCACTTTCTTTAGACTCTATCCTTACTCACTGAAGGGGGGTAGTCCCTAAGGGTAGATGGAAAGGGGAAACTTGTTGGAACAAGAAGTTCTAGGAGATTTGAGGCAGGGAAATTACTTCTATAGGTAGCTTAAATTAAGATTAGAGGGCAAGTTATTAAATTGAGCAATGTGAGATAGATATCTTCAGTTAAAATAATATGACACCTAAGATGAAATCATAAGAGACTAGTGCCTAGATACAATGCTCAAATAAATTAAAGAACTTGTTCAGTGATGCAATATACCTCAAGCCACAATATAAGTAATGTTGCAAGGAAACAATGTTAGATAGATCAAGACAACTAGAAATATGAGCAATAAACAATTCAAGAACCACTTGCAAGTAATTATGATTTACAAAGTAGAACAATCTTGCAATTACAAAGTAAGCCCACAATTCCAATTATAATGATCAAATGCAAGATTAGAATGCAAAACTCAATGCTTCAATGAGAAATAATAATCTACTTGTGAACAAATTATGATAAGCACTTCGAATAAAATCACAATGAAATCAACTTATAATAATGATTCAATGTAGCATGTAAAGATAGCTCAATGAAACAAAGCGCTTAGAGATAAATGTTGATACACGTGCCTTTATTTTAGAAGTTGCTCTTAAATGTAAAATGAGTCAAGGATTAAATTTAATGATATCACTTCACTTATAATATATCTTTAAGAAGTTAATAGAAGAAATATAAATGATATAACCATAAGTAATTAGATTTAATTACAAAAATAATTTTAACCTAAAATACAAATAACTAAACTTAAAATTAAGTTAATTAATGTAAACTAAATCTAATGTTAATAAAATAATATTAATATAAAAAAATGAATACAAAGTTAATAAATACTAAAATTTAAATTTATTAATAGAGTAAAAAAATAAATAAATTAGTAAATAAAACCTAACTTTTATCACAAAGACCCTTTTAAAATTTTATTGACCCCTTTATAAAAATTTTATTTAGATATTTTCCCCAACGACAAACCAATTTTTGCTATAGGAAAATGAACTCTCTCCTCAAAACTTAATTTTACTTTACTTTGTAAACCAATTTTGCCAGAGGAAAATGAACCCTCTCCTCAAAACTTAATTTTATTTTATTTCCTAAAAAAATAGGAAAGAAAATTCATTTAGAATAATTTTATAATATTAAATAAGAAACAATTCTCCCAAAGAAAGGAAAGGAAAACAACTTCCCGAGGAAAATGAACCATCTCCTCAAACTTAATTTTAGTTTACCTCGGTCAAAAATTATGAGTGAAATTTCAATTAGAATAATTTTATAATATTAAATAAAAAATTATTCTTCCACATAATGGACAACTTTCCAAAAAATAAGCTCCAAATAAAATTTGACGTTTATTTGACGTCCAAGGTGTAGGGGAAAATTGGCAAGGAAAATAAATTAAATCTTGTCATGTCTACGATTAAGACATAGAAGCATCAAGCTGTGGGCTAGCAATACCTCCGACATGCAGTGGAGACAAATTGAAAAAATTCAAAAGCTTTTGATTACAAACAAATTTAAGATGAAAGTGCAGTTCCTTATGATATCTTGTTAAGTGAAATAGGGACTACTCCTATTGAAGCAATTGCTATGGTGCGAGTCATAAGGTATTTAAAAAAATTGAGCAAATGGAAAATGGTAGATGGCCTAAGGTTGTTTTTAATGATAGATTGAGCAAGAGCAAAAAAACTTGGATGCAGCGAAATAACAAATGCTTTAATAAATGGGGTATTTGCTTGAACGCGTGTCCCATAAACAACAAAGAGATGTCCCATAAACAACAAAAAGATAAAAGCTTTTGTTATGGAAAAGTTCCACAAACGTGTTGGAATAACGAGCTAGGAAAAAAGAAAAAATTGCTATATTGAAGTGTTTAATCCCACTCATAACATCAACCAAAAGCATACATAGAGGCCAACATCTCTTGGAGACCCAAAATTCTTATTGCTCAGTTAAGGATTAATTCTCATAAACTCCATTGTGAAACAGGGCATTGGAAAAGGCCAAAGGAAATGTGGGAGGAAAATGTATGCCATTTTTGTTCTTCGGGAAAAATGGAAACAGAAAAAAAAATTCATTTTAAAATGTGAGGCCTTCAAAGACAACAGGAAAGTTATGCAGATACGGTAGCAGCCAGCTCTTGGAATAATCTATCTAGCGAGGGGTTTGTCAAGAAGCTGAGAGCATGCATTTATCGTGAAGCTTCACAGAAAAATGGCCGAATACATCAAGCAAATGAAGAAGCAATCTGTCCCATAAGCTATCTTTAGCCTCGTGGATGTTAAAATAATTTCTTTCTTCTTTCTCTCATTCCAAGCAATCGACTTTAGAAATTTCCACTAGAATGCTACAGATGTTTCCAGAGAAAAAGTGCCCAAAATTACTTACGTCTTGCTGAGGAAAGGGCTCTACAAAAACCTGAAAAGTCTCTCTTAGAGAAGATAAATTCTTTGCGGCTATAGGAAAGACAGCTTTCGATTTTGAATTTCTTTCAAATTTTATTTTTTCTCGGAACCATCAACAGATTTATGCTGAGGATGCTTACATTTCTTTTTTCTACAAAAATTTTGGGAATAAATTGCAGGCTTTCAAATCAACGATCTTTTCCAAATAAAACTGTAAGTTTTTTAAAATAAATTTCCCTTAAATAAAATTGAGTTTGTAGCTGGAAAATAAGTATGAACAGTCTCGGTCTCGGAGGAAAAGGGCAAAGACCCTTACGGCTGACCTGTAAACCACCGAAATTTAATTGTATAATGTCAAAGAAAATAATTAAATCCCCAATAGCTTGCGGTTAAGAGAGAAGTCTCAAGAGGCTTTCGGTCTCCCACAAAATTTTGTTGTATCCAATAAACTCTAGCCGTCCTGCCAAGGAGGTGATTTGACCTCAAACTATTTTGATTCGCTTTTGATTATGTGCGTGCACTTGCAAAAAAATTTACAAAGTAGACCTCTACAAGACCCCTTTTTTTTAATAGATCTGCAATCAAATTAATTTCAAAACAAATAAACAAAACTATGGAACAGTTAGTTGTTAGATTTCTATACAAAGGATAGAAAATATTCACCAAATATATACCACATTTACAATGAAAGAGTAGAAAAATATCAACAAATAATTTTATGGGTATGAGGACACCTCTGCCCATAAATCAGATAACATAGTTCTAGGAATAGAATATAGATTATTTAAAGCTTTCTAAGATAAATTAAAGATTTACATGATAAATTAAAGATTTATTTTTTTAAATAGATGATCTTTAGTAAAGTAATAGGTAAGAAAACTCTTTTTAAGATTTTACGAATGGTCAAGCCCCTAGGATATGCACCACGAGTTCCTAGTCATTATGTGCTAAGTAAATGGGTGGTTTAAGCAAGAACTTCCCCAAATGCCTAACTCAATTACTTGATTGATTCAAGCAAGAATTTCCACAAGTCCTCGATACCTACTCACAAAATATGGTTTCTACAAAACTTCAAAAGATTAAGTTAGATTCACAAGGATCACCTAGCAAAAAGAGGAGTTCTAGTGTTTCAAACAAGAACCCACCAAATCTACTTAATCAACTATGATTCCCGAATCCAAATAGAGGTACAAAAAGTAACTGCTAGATCCAGATGGCTAATGAATATAACAAAAATAACAGAACTGTAGAAATTATAGGCACATGATGATACACATTACCATAATAAATTGAGAAGACACCGTAGTATAACCCCAAAGTCTTTGCTTTTATTGCATAATAAAAATTACAGAGCTTCAAAGCCAATACACTGTCCAAAGATCATGTCTTTCAATGAGGAGCATATGCTTCCTTGTATAGAAAAAATGAGAGCTCTGGAGACTCTTCCAAGCGAAAAACAACTAAATCCATGAAGATGCACAAATTTGACTTGATCTTGGTTGGTTAAATGCTTGATCCATGTCAAAATAATCTTCACTGTTGATTGTTTGAGAAAAAAATTGAATTCCTTTATGAAGGTCTTTTTCTTGGTCCAAAAAATAATTTGTCTGACTTTTTCTTCTCGAAAAACTCTCATTCACTTAACTAACTTGGACCAAAAATTCAATTTTTATTAAAAAAGTCTATTTTTCTAGGAATTAATTTCAATTTTCTAGACCAATTTTTTTCCTTGAATTTTTGCTTGCTTAATTTGTGGAGATTCCTTTATTGGAAAGTGCGCATTCCCTTTTTTAATATTTTTCACTTGGAGTGAATTATCTTTTCTCTCATTTTTATTTTCTGACCATTTTCTGGCTAATATTTTTGTTGAAAAATTGAGGCTTCTCTGATCCATAACAAGTTTATAAGAACAAATTTCGAAGATAATCACATCAAAATCCATTTGTCGACGCGTTTCGAGCCAACAAGTGTTTGTTTTTTGCCAAAAAAAAAAATTTGACTCAAAAATAATTAATTTTCGAGCTTAGGGTTTTAATTTATTTTGGCCATAAAAAATTAATTAATTGACATTAAAGGATATTAATAAAATTTTCCAACTTTCAATATTTTAGTCATGGTGTCTAAATATAAGAGACTATGCACCAAAATATCTTTTTACATCAAGATATTACAATTATAACCCTCAAAGGGGGAACACCCGTTCGTTATAAATCTTCAACATAATACCAAATTCTGCAACTCAATATGATCTAGGAGACCAAGTGATTTGTAGTAAAATAATATCACCAATTAGCCTAAATTATTTTCAAATCACTTTTACAAAAGGCTCGAATAAAACACTAAAAACCACCTAAGATCTTGACGACAAATTCCACCCTAGCTTTAAGGTGAGGGCGGAGAGAAAAATTATGTCGATCATCTGTATTTGAAAACACAGATGAATCAGTGAGACGAAAAACCTCCTAACATGAAAATTATCACCAAAATAATAGGCTTACCTAGGTTGTACATACATATGGTCTTACTAGCATCATTTACATTAAAACCTTTACAGAATGGGTTTACAACTTTGACAAACTGACGACTAATGATGATGAACCCAGGATTATCTGAATGTTTGATAATGATGGAATTCCTTTGTGAAAATGTGTACTGCTATAGGATAGTTGACACAGAGTGGTCAACAACTCTGTCATAGGCACCAACATATTCGTCAAAAACAATGCGAATGGGAGTTCATTAAAAGGGAAATCATTACTTGGTGGTGTAATTTGTAGATGAGCTTCCTTGGGGAGTTCATTCTCCATAGATTATTGTAACTCTGACATTATTTGACTCAGTAACTAGAACCTTAGGTTGAGGGCCAACCATATTAATGATCCCTCTAGCCTCTTGGGAGGAAGGAGAGGGCGACAAGGGCCACCACATGACAACATAGTTGTCAACCAAAAATTAATGGATGAAACGACATGCTACCAATGGTGTCATGTACTATTCCTTTATATTATTTTACTAGATATGAGGTTTCTCCATGCTAGGATTAGTCTTGACCTTCCTTAGTAACCAGTTAGGAATTCTCCAAAATTGCATTGTTTCCTTAAGGAATTTCGATCTACAGAGTAGTGATTTTTGGCCCCCTTTTCTTCACTGAAATCGGTTTCAGAATTTGGTGATTCGTCCCTAGAAAATTCAAGGGACATGGCCCCTAAAAAAACCTAAAATTCAGTTCTTATAATTTGTGGAATCCATACTCAGTGGAATGATCAGCTTGGCTCCTACAAACCCATGAAATTCGTCCCCCTTACGTTAACTGATTCATCCCAGCGTGCATAATAATTTAGACTTTGTGGAAATCAATCATTTTGGCCTAGTCGAGAGAGCTAATTTGACCCCTACCAATGCACAATTCGGTCCCAGATAATGATAATTCGACCTTAATAAACTCATGGAGTTTCGGCCCCACAAACCAACAAGCTCAGCGCTCACAAACTCAGCCACTGTAAATTACATTTGATCCTTGAATTCAATGAACTGGACCTACACAATGGATTGGGAAATCACCCAACGAAATGAACCTCCTTGGCCACGGCATAAACCTACAACACAATAATTGGCTCAGATAGCTTTGCAACCACCGAAAGTAATGCCACCAGTGAGAGTGTATAATTCAACGCCAAAATTAGGAACCAAATAAGAGTTCTCCTCTCAACAAGCTACTAGAGCTTCTCAACAAATTCTTTGATAATTCTTCACATGTCCTCCTTCCATAATTCTCCCTTTTAATAAATTTTCCTCCTCCAAAAACCATGGGTAATACCATCGATTACTTTATTTCCCAAAAGTGACTTTTTACCCATTTTATTTAATTATTAGTTGTTTTATTAAGGTGACCCCTTACTTTTTTCCTATTAGTAGCCTATGGTATCTAGATAGGCTATTACTCAGCCTCCTTTTGCTTCTAAGGGTTGGAAAGGGACAATGCAATCCTCCCTTCCTAAGTTTGTTTGTCCTCAAGCAACTTCATCCCAATAGCAGGATCCCAAACAAATCGGTGAAAGTTTTGGCACCAATTTGCTATGTCACCTCAAGGTTGCCCAATTTAATAGTGTTGCTACCTGTCATCATGTCATGAAGCAATCCCTGTAACTTTACTCCCCTTAAAACTCCAATCAAGGTTGAAGAGCATAACTCTTCATGAGAGCCTATCTGCTTCAATGTTTTGCTATATTTTTGTTGGATCTTCTACTATTGTTTCATAAAGAGTGACTTTGTTGTCTTGGGAAATTGACTGCCCTCACGGAGATGAATGAGTGTATTGAAGAGAACACGGGGGTTTGATGATTTATCTATCTCCCAATAACCTTCCTCCACTGGTTCATCCCTATTATTTGATCCTCCTTGTCCCACTATTGTTGTTTGGCTCTACCATTGACTCCTATTAGTTGTGGATGTCATTCATGTTTGGTCTCATATCACCTTCCTAATCACTCTCCATTCACTACTACTAGCCTCTCAATGTGCTTAGGCTTTGTTTGAGTCATCACACCTAGCCTAGGCTATGAATTGCCCCCTTTGTATGGATAGGACTAAGGGCTAATATATTGAGTGACCTGTGATGACACCATGTGATCCTCCCTACTTTTTCCCACCATTTGTTTGAGTCTAGTAATCTTTGGGGCACCCTGGGTAATTCCTCTCAAGACTACCCTCCAACCTTCCTTCATAGTGAATCGCATATCCATGGTCTGATAGTTTTTCCAATGCTTCCCAATAATGATAAGACATTAAATACCCAGTGCTACATCATAATTCGACAATTTTATCACGTAGAAATCGTCAACCATAGTGTAGTTTCCCATCTTCCATTATGTTTTTGGGACTATCTAATTGTAGGCCATGATGAAATCATCAACCATCTCCACATTAAAGCCTCCAAAGTCCCTCGTTGGGATGCCTCTTCTAGCTATTAATGGAAAGTTAATAAAGTTGGGGGTTGACCCACTGCTGATTAGGATAGTGACCCAATGCCCCTGTATGGTATCTCTGTCTCAGAAAGTGTTGTAGCTAGGAACTCCTGAAAGTGTGGCTATGGTGCCACCTCTTGCTTTTTCCAATGGTTGCTCCTCCTCTGAACTAGAATGCCCGTCATTCTGCACTAGTGTTGTTTCTTCTTCCCTCTCACTCCCAAGGAGCACATCAATGTAATGCACTTTTCCCTTTCCCTTGCATCTGTGCCCTAGCTCTCAAGGTTCCTTGTAGCTATAACAAAGTTCCTTTCTTGGTAAATCATCTCAAGTTCATAGGTCCAATCTTCTTCCAGTCTACTCTTCCCGGAAAGGTATCTTATCTTTAGACTATTGAAGAGTAGGGGCTTTACTTTTAGGCACCACATCCTCCATATCCCTCATCCTAGAAATGGCTTCTTGAAATGTGCTAGGCTTAAAATCCTTAACCCAACCACACAATGATTTAGCTAACCCTTCCGTGAACAACATCACCAACCATTCCTAGGATAGATTTGTACCCATCACAACTAATCTCTAGAATTTTGAAACAAAGTTGTCCAAGATCCCTGTTTGCTTAAGCTGCGCAAGGTCCCTAAAATGAAACTTTGGGTTCCTCTTATCAAACTTGTAGATTATTCTCTCTATAAACTCCAAGAAGGAGGTGATATGGACATGACCTAATGAGGTCATACCATGATACCACAACTCATGTACCTCACCATCTAGATGTAGTGTGGCATACGGTATGGCCTGTGATATTCCTAATTAGCCATGGCTAATTGGAATATTTGATTTTGCTCAATTTTTCCTTCTATAGTTATTTATAAATAAAAAGGTGAGAAAAAGGAGACATAACTCACTTTTAGAATAAAGTCACTCCCTAGTAGCACAATGTTGTGATTTAAAGGGGAGCCAAGGGGGCCAAAGGACCACACAGAAATGGGGCCCACACAAACACTTGGAAGGACTGTGCAGATGGAAAGGAACACGTGGCAAGAGAGGGATTACGTTGGAGGAGGTGGGCCTTGGGATTGAGAGAGGCCAACGCTATAAAGGAGAGAGGAGCCTCCTCATTTTGTCATTCGATTATTTGCATTTGAGCTAGTCACTTCGACTTGGAGCACGCTGGCTGTTTAGCCTGTATGCAGCACTGTTTAGTGCATTGAGTGTCTCCGTTCGAAGATCTCACCCTTAGCTTCGGGGGACTTTGAGTGCCTGCTTGGGCAAGGTAGTTTCAACAGCATTTTGCAGTAGGATTGATCTTTGGCGTTGTGGAGGAGCTGAGCATTTGAGAACTGCGCAATCTTGAAAGAGAGGGACGCAGTTCTTTTGGTGGGAGTTCCGGATTGAGGGTTTTGTGGAGGATTTGAGCTAGGAGATTGAGCAAGGGATCAACTCTTGCATGTTGGAGGATTTTCGCAGAGTTTTGGACTGAGTTTTGGGTGGATTCTATTCAGTGGCAGCACAAAGCCTTGAGGGACAACGTAGATCCCCAAGGGGGTGATTTTCGGGGGTCAGCGATTCAGAGAAGCTTCCTGGGTTTTTGTGGGTTTCTTGAATAGAGTCTAATTCCAAAGTTTCAACATTTTCTAAGGAGGGGAACAACCCCAATCGTCATTTGATTTTCAACAGTAGCAACAACACGACAGTTCTCCAGCAGCTTGGACGTAGTTCAGAGAGAGGCCATTCCTTTGTTATTCTGAGTGTATTTATTCACTTGCCTTGTGCAAGTCGAGGTGCCATCTTCCTGATCACCTCTTGTACTCATTCCATTACTCAGTATAATAAAATGGCTTAGCATTTCTCTCTGCATTTCTTGAGTATCTACTTATATTTCATGTTTACATTATTATATGTTGCACCACTATTATTTTTATCACTTTGAGCTTCCCGGTTACTATATCATTTGGATGTGTTTGGTTGGAGTCTATTGGAGTTTTGGGGAATATCCTTGAAACAGGATATTACAGTAGTATCAGAGCATAGATCTAGCTCATCCTATGGAGCTAGCAATCTATGACACTAGGGGAAAAGCCCTACATTTGTTACAGAGGTAGGAGATACAGAGACACTGGGTGTAGGTTGGAGAACACCTACGGAGAGGGAGACTGTGTTCCAGTGGTGGACGCAGAACAAGAGGAGCCTGTTGTGGACGCAGAACAAAAGGAACCTGTGGTGGACGTAGAACAGGAGGATCCGATGGCAGATGAGGACAGGAAGAGATTTGCGGACATGCTCCTCAAATCAGTACATGATCTGTTGAGACAGATCAAGGTGATGGGGCAGAGATTCATGGCAGTAGAGGCTAGATAGCGTGAGAACCCATGAGTTTTCCAGGTTGGTGAGGGATCGAGTACATCCCACCATTTTCCATAGCAGAGTGCCACTCAACGTGATACTACTCAGCAGATGGCCTCACACGCCCCTACACACTCTACCATGCCCACCTTTTTAGGAGCAGACACAGGGGCTGGAGCCTAGCAAGAGGTAGAACCCGGTCACATGGGTGATTATTTTGCAGAGTACTAGGCCTATGGTTAGGATTTTAGGGACGCTCTCTCATTTAGAGACTTTGTTCAACTCCTGCAGGATAGTAGACCCCGCGACATCACAGAGGACACCGACATTATTACGATGGAGACACCCACCACACAGCTAGTAGATTCCACTTGCCTACATTCGATAGTTCATCAAACAGTTCGGCAAGGTCTTGGGTGGAGACACTAGACATCTATTTACAGCTTAACCAGATGTCGGAGGCAGAAGCCATCAAGGTGGCGATATTACATTTGGATGGTGAGGCCCAGGATTGGTGGTTCCATGGGATGGTTACACTCGGACACTCCACAGTGACTACATATGCCGAGTTCACCAGGAGACTGATGGAGAGATTTGACCGAAGGGATCTGGAACAACACTTTGGGCTGACGAGGCTCAAACAGACAAGGAGCTCAGAGACCTACATTACAGACTTCTTGAATATTTCGGTGATGGTGCCAGATCTATCCACGGCACAAAGGATCTACATGTTTGTTGAGGGGTTAGCAGAGCCACTTCAGGGTCTAGTCAGATCCACTAGACCAACGACACTCCAGGATGCTATCAGCAGGACCCGGGACTTACAGGATGCCTTACCCAGGATCCGGACACCTTACCCCTAGAGACAGGCTTTCCAGCCTAAGGGGAAGGACGTGAGGATTCCGCTTGCAAAGGGGAATCCAAGACGGGCACAAATTGATGATGATGCTAGGAGGGAGTTGAAGAAGAAGTGGTTGTGCTTTACCTGTCAGGAGCCATGGGCACCAAGACATAGATGTGTTGTTGGCAAAGCACATTTTATTGAGGTCTTCTCCGAGAGCAGCACGGAAGAGGATGATGTGGAAGCAGGAGATAGTCATGTTGTGCAGGGTCCCTTGCCGCCTCCACCACCAGCAACAGGTGGTGCAACTTTTGCACCTACCGGAGGAGCCCTTGCAGCATTGCGAGAAGTTCCCAAGTATTTGACGTTGCGCGTACGAGGGACAGTACGTGGCCAACGAGTATCAGTTTTGGTTGACAGTGGGGCAACCCACAAATTCATCGATGCACAAATGGTTGAGCGAAGAGGTATACAGACAAAGAGCTTCGATGGATTTTCAGTCTTGGTCATAGGAGATCAGACCATGGTGTGTGCTCGTTATGTTCTAGAGCTATCAGTGACGATGGGCACCTACACACTGACTGACCACTTTTTTGTGGTCAATATTCCGGACACCAATGTAATACTGAGTGTTCAGTGGCTTATCACTCTAGGGAAGGTCACGACAGATTGGAAGGCCCTAGAGATGGAGTGGGATGATGAGAAGACAGGGAGGCATGAGAAGATACGAGGAAAACACAAATATCCACCTCAGACTGTTTCGACTCATCGGATGGAGGTAGTCTTCTGGAAGGGAGACATAGAGTGGGCAGTGGAGCTGTGTGCATTAGAGGCAGGGACTACAGGGCAGACAGTGCACCCAGAGATACAGTCCATCCTTGACCAGTATGCCACAGTGTTTGGGGAGATTCTGCCGGGATAGCCACCGGACCGGGGATTTGAGCACACCATTGATCTTGAGCAGGGCATACAAGCAGTGATTACTACCCCCTATAGGCATCCCAAGGCCTATCGGGATGAGATTGAGCGGGCCATTCAGGAGTTGCTGGCTCTTGGGCACATTCGGCCGAGCATGAGTCCTTTTGCTTCTTCTGGGGTGTTGGTGAAGAAGGACGACACATTGAGGATGTGCATTGACTATAGGGCCCTAAACAAGAAGACACTGAAGAACAGGTACCCCATACCCAGGATCGATGAGTTGATGGATGAGTTGAGAGGAGCATGGTTCTTCTCAGAGATTGATTTGAGATCTGGGTACCATCAGATTCGCGTGAGGGAACAGGACATTCCCAAGACCGCCTTCAGGTGTCACTATGGGCACTTTGAGTTTTTGGTGATGCCATTCAGGCTAACCAACGCCCCAGCTACATTCCAGTCTTGCATGAATCACATCTTCTGCAGTCACTTAAGGAAGTTTGTGTTGGTGTTCTTTGATGATATCCTCATTTACAATAGGACTTGGGAGGAGCATCTCCAACACATTGAGACAGTATTGCGCATCTTAGAGGAGCAATAGTTCTATGCCAAGCTCTCCAAATGTGAGTTTGGGTTGACGGAGATGTTATACTTGAGACACATCATAGGGGTGGACAGAGTGAGGGTCCACAAGGAGAAGATCAGGGCCATCAGAGATTGGTCGGAACCGAGGAACGTGATAGAACTTCGAGGATTCATTGGCATTTGTACTTACTACCAGAAGTTCGTCAAGAGTTTCTCACAGCTTACTGCACCCCTGACAGATCTGACAAGGAAGGGGGCATTCAATTGGTCGGATATAATGCAACGAGCCTTTGACAGGCTCAAGGAGGTTATGAGCAGCCGCACAGTGCTTGCATTACTAGATTCTACGCAGCCATTTGTTTTGGAGTGTGATGCGTCGAGAGAGGGGATTGGCGGTTTTGATGTAGGGAGGTCACCCTATAGCCTTTGAGAGTCGGAAACTCCTTCCGCATGAGAGGTTGTATTCTATATACGACAAGGAGATGCTGGCCATCATGCATGCATTGGCCAAGTTCCGACAGTATTTAGTGGGTAACAGGTTCAGGGTGAGGACTGATCACAATATCCTCAGGTTCTTTTTGGAGTAGAAGCAGCTACAAGAGAGGTAACAGAAGTGGATCAGTAAGATTCAAGCATATGACTTTGACATTGAGTATGTCAAGGGTAAGAACAACGTGGTAGTAGATGCCCTTTCACGTAGACCAGCCATGTTGTCTCTTATGAGCTTGGATGCAAACTGGAGGGCTCGACTCTTAGTAGAGTACTCCAAGGACAGATTTGCATGCGAGGTTCTAGATGTGCAGGTGGCGGATGACAGGTACAAGGTGGTCGATGAGATCATCTACTATAGGAACCAGATCTTCTTGACTGAGGGGTCTCAGCTCAAGAAGAAGATACTCCAGGCATCACATGACTCACCATTGGCCAGCCATCAGGGGTTTACCGAAACCTACAGGGCCATCAAAGAGAGGTTCTCATGGAAGGGCCTCAAGGAGGACGTACTCCAGCATGTTTGGGAGTGTGATGTTTGCCAGAGGAACAAGGGGGAGATGAGCCATCCTGCAGGTTTATTGCAGCCTCTTCCCATTCCGAAGGCGAAATGGGAGTGTATCTCGATGAACTTCATCACAGGGTTGCCCATGGTACAGGGCAAGGATTGCATCTTTGTCATCGTTGACCGACTAACAAAGTATGCTCATTTTTTCGCCATATCCACACACTACACAACAACGTAGGTGGCCGAGCTATTCTTCAGAGAGGTCTTCAGGCTACATGGTCTTCCTAAGACCATCACCAGTGACAGGGACAACTGTTTCATGGGCGGGTTTTGGCTTTGCACACACATGCTCGGTTGAGGAAGAGTAATCTGCCCTAGATTTGCTGGTTGATGGTTTTTGTCTTTAATTAAAAGTAAGTTCTAATACCAAGGCTTTCTCTCTATGTTTGCTTGTGATCAGTCCTTTGCGATCAATCTTTAAGATGGATATCAGACAAACTAATAGCATAATCTGGGTAGATAGTGCCATGTTGACATCCCGAGGATAAGTTTCCAAGTATGGTTCCTATTCAGGCATGTTCATATATATTGTGCCTGGTATCGAAAAGTTCGGCTATACAGGGAGTGTTAAGGCCATGACGGAACAATGGGGCTAATCCAATTCTAATTCCCCCAAAATGCAAATAGTAGAATTTCTTTTTAGCAACATATCTTTTAAACTTTCAAATTTCGTATTCAGAAAACAAACTTAATCCTACAATCTGTACAGACAGACCTTTTATTCTTATCTTGAGTTCAACTTCTTTAAAATAGGCCTTTTTTGATAATTTGAAGAGCATCGGGACTGGATAAATTTCTTTGGAATTTAGTGCTGGAGGGTTCCAATTTTCCAGGTCTTCGACCTTCTCATGTTCTACGGGATCAGACTCATGAGATCTACTATCTACTTCAGACACAGATCTTCGATCAATAGTTGAGAAGGATCTTAAGAAATTGGACATAGTTGAACTCTTACAATCTATTCCAGAGATTGACTGAAGTAGCGTTTATTTACTTAGCACTTGTAAAACAAGACGCTTTTCAAAGGCTACCTGGCTAACTTCAGACTATGTCTATAGAATGCAATTATGTCCAAGGAACGGGGTTTGGCTCTGATACCAGATTTAAATAGACAACAAAAGACTGATCGCAAGCAAACATAGAGAGAAAGCCTTGGTATTAGAACTTACTTTTAATTAAATTCGAAAACCATCAACCAGCAAATCTAGGGCAGATTTGTAACAACCCATTTATAAAAGTTAAGAAATAATAAAAACAATTAACTAATACAAAGTTGTGAACTTTATATTTGTTATAATATTAATAAAATTTATATTTTATTAATAAACTTTATATTTTATAAATAATATAAATAAACGTTATATTTTATAAATCAACCTTATATCAAAAAATTATATAAACCAAACTTTATAAAGTTAAAAATTAAAAACCTAAATCCAATAAACTAAACGTAATATGTATAAAGGCAAAACCCGTAATTCATAATAAAGGATGAAGGAGCTTCTGGTCTGAGGAGGTGGACAGAAGCGTGGCAGCATGGAGGGAGGCGGTGGTTGCAGGCGGGAGGGCGGCCACCGCCATACCCATAGTTATAAAATGCTGGAAGGAATAGAAGGCAGGGGGTAGAAAACACAGAGGAGGACAGAGGGCAGAGAAAGATCGAGGAAGGAGAGCTTTGATTGACCTGAGGTTCTGGGCACGGGGGCAGTAAGCTTCACAGAAGCTTGCTGGATTGGCTGGGAGGAATTGGTTTCCCAGTAATCGAATCAGCTTCAACATGAGAACAGGAGCATGCAACAGATCAGTCGACAACAGTTCAGGTAGGTATTCATTATTTTTACGGTTCTTGTATTTCAGTTATCAGGTTATCACATATGGTATTGAAGCATAAGTTCAAACCCTTCGACCTCACAGGCCCTGTGCTAGATCGGATTTGTTTTTCAAGCTTTTTCTCTTCCCTGGTTAGCTCTTGGAAGAAATCGATATTGGTGTGGCAAGAACGATGAACCTTGTGAACCTTATCGTAGGGTGTCCACCGTCCACTCTTATATATTTATTTTGCAGGTATCTGTTACTGTTTCGTTGACAGTTGCACTCATGGGTGCACACAGCCAAAATAAAAAGAAACGTCAATATACCAGTCAACCCAATGCAATAGAAAATTCATATAGAACTTCGAGGTATCAAACCCTAAATCCACATACAGTAAATTAATTCAATTCGTGCACAGGAAGCTTAAAAGTCCAATACCAGAAAACATTCTCGCACATGTCTGTGACAAATAACGACGTGGACGACGGGATTCGAACCTGCGCGGGTAGAGCCCACGCGCACTTATGTGCAGAAGATCTTAAGTCTTCCCCCTTAACCACTCGGGCAAACCTGCGCGGGCAGAGCCCACATGATTCTAGTCATGCCTGATAACCACTCCGGCACGTCCAGTGGATTAGCGCGTTTGACTTCGGATCAAAAGGTCGTGGGTTCGATTCCCACAGACGGCGATTACATTAGCAGTAGCTCATTTTTTTGCCGCCATTCAAAATCTTTTTCAGGCAAGAACATACGCGTTTTTTTGAGACTTTGTGGTTCTCGGCTTCTTCGCAAACCTGCGATTTCTGGAAAATATCCAACGCTATCACAGGTTGCGGAGACTATGGATTTTTACGGCCAAAGAACATTCAATCTAACTTGGATCGGGCTTCCACATTGGAGACAAGTGTGCAGCACAGCATATTATTAATTTAAGATCTTTGTCCGATTGCAGTTTAAAAAGGTCTTCAACATCGACCTTCACGAATCAGGAGACCAAGATCACCCTATCCGCTTAAACACTTTAGGGGCCTGCTGGGTCAATCCGTTTCACTCTGCAGGCTTCGAAATCCTGACCGGAGGAATATTGGATCTCAAATTTTCACCATTATTTTGGAATGCGAATTTACCTTCTGCTAGGATTTCCTGGCCGATTATTTTTTTTTTATTTTATCCGCTCTTACAAATTTGCATCTTTTTCAAGTTAGCCTAATAATTGAGGCAGCCTTAAATTTTGCTGGATATTTCTTTTGGCGTTTTTTGTTTTCATGACATGGTTTGCTTAGCTGCAAGTTTCTGTTGGTCACATATATTACTCCAGCACATTACCAGCCATTCTTACAAGAATTTCATAGAAACAGTGTGTTGTCTTTCCTCTAATTTCTAGTATGTAACTTCTCTCCTCCTCCTCTTCCTTCAACATTCGCCCTTTTCCGTGATGGAACAACTGGCTTTGAATTAAAACACACCATATGTATGTCTGGCCCAACAATTTCACTGGGAAAATATCCCGTCCTTTCAAGTCTGCCAAGGGCTTTCTAAGTTGTTGCTTGCAGTACCTATAAATTATAACCTAGAATGCTGTAGGCAAAAATAACAATCAGAGTAGCTCAAAAGAGGGGATGAAACCTTTTACTGAATTCCCAACATTGTAAATAGGGGCTGTAGTTAGTTATGGGTCTCACTGCTGCCCTTCACCCGACGTCAACACTTATACTGGGCTTCTTGATTCATATTCCACTGAGCAAGTCAACATTGTTAAATGTATGTACACCACAGATTATGAACTTTAACGTAACGGGTTTGTTGGTGCCTAAAAGGTGTGGTTTGAATTTCTTTTCCTTTATTAAGTACAGCGGAAATGTAGGCAAGAAAATTCCACACAAAACTTCTTCACAATACACCAATATTTTTTATTGGAATACCCTCATGGGGAAGAAGTTCCAAGTTCAATAAAACGAGCCTGCTGGGTGAGCAAAATGCCTACAATCTGTGCTTTACAACTCCGTGTCTTTCAAATCACAGGGTCACATTGCAGTGCCTGACATTCTGACAAGAAAGACAGAAGCTTTCCCTTACTGCTCTTTTCTTCTCCTTCACATAGAACTTTGGCTGCAGCCTGTCAATTGGTTAATCACAATTATCAACCAATTTTGGGTCCAAACAACCATCCAAACCCATCATTGTCTGCAGTTTCCCTTTAGATGGGTCTTCTCCATGAATCAATTTGGGCTTTGAATGCCTCTGGTATTCAGTTACCAAAATTCTTAGAATCATGCCTCTTCAGTGATAAAATGGTGTGACTCACTGTTCAATAATTGCTATGCTTATACCTTTTGATGTTATGTTTTATGAATAATCTGTCTTCACACTATGATTGTGGGTGTTTTGGATTTAATCCAGCATATGTATTTTATTTTGCTACTTTATGCTTCTGGAGACTGCATGTTCAGCCTGTTCTTTGATCTACAACACTGTTAAAACAGAACTGGTTCTGGAAATCATAAATCACATTTTATCCTAATTTATTTCCTCCATTTGAACTCAATCGACTTTTTTTTGATATACTGATGAACTGTTTCTCTTCTAGATGTTAATCATGGTAAGTCTAGGGTAAATTTTCGGCTGAAAGTCAAACTAATAGGTAACCAAAATAACCCTTCTTTTATGGACTTAATCCATGTCCAGGTAATATATTCAGAATAGAAATATGTATGACCTCCCTTAAATATAATAACTAGATTGAGGTATGGCGGGTATGTTACCGACGTACCTTGTAACGAGATATTTAACATTTATTTTTGAGTGTTATTAGGCAAATAAACTTTAGGTGTCTTACTTTAGGAGCTAATAACCATGCACTTCTGCATTATTCATATTAGGATAGAATACCCTGCATTAGGACAAGGAGGTCGCGAGACCACCCTCCTTGACCTCGGTACCAGTAAGATCCGCCTAGCGGGTAAAAATAGCAAAACTATACCCGTTTCTGAATGTGAATTCGCAAAAGAAATTTATGTGTTAAAAATTCAGTTGTCTACCTCATAATTTTGATAAAATTTTATTATGTGTTCAGGAACCATTACAATGGTAAAGACGTATGAGCGACGACGACGTGATCGGGCAGCATCACCACCTTTAATGCCGCCGCCGTCGTCATCATCATCCCCATCGTCACCACATAGACCATTATCAACATCAATCGCCTCAGCGCCAGAGTTAGCTGTGATAATGAACTCCTTGGAAGCCTTATTAGAAACATTAAAAGAATCCACTAAGGCTAAAACCAAAGAGGAATCTCCACATTTGGCTACCGGTTCAGCAGAACCGAAGAATTTTGAGCCCAGAAGATCGGAAGAAGACATCTCTAGGGAGCTTCAGAAAATCAGACTCCCAGAATTTTCAGGAGGCCAAGCAGGTGAACGCGCTGAAGCGTGGTTGGAGGGAATGAATAGATGTTTTAGGTTAAGAGAATATTCGTCTTCGGCAAAGACAAAAATTGCCGTGTTTCAACTAAAGGAAAGTGCCTTGATTTGGTGGGGAAATCTGGAAAAGCAGCTGCACCTTACATCAGATAATGCTCCTTGGGAACTATTTGAGGAAAGGTTTCGCGCAAAGTATTTACCTCCGTACTTTCAGCAACAGCAAGCAAGAGCCTTTCATACGTTAATTCAAGGAAGTAAAACGGTGGAAGAGTACGAGATAAGGTTTATGGAACTGGTAAAATACATTCACTACTTAGACTCAGATGAACGTCAGGCTGAACGCTTTATATTTGGGTTAAATCCTCGTATCAGAGCCTTGGTAAGCATGTGGAAGCCATCATCAGTAGCTGAGGCAGTCGAATGTGGTCATTATGCAGAAGAGCACTTAGGGATCAAAAAGGATATGGGGTCAACAGGGCCTGTCCAATTAGGATTTCCAGGAAAGACTCCTCGGAACTTCTTCAGAGGGGGTAGCTCGAGGCCACCTTATGGTAACAGGTTTGTCCCAAGAAATATAGGGACGGGATCTCCCATGACAGTAAACACTATAGTCGTGGGATCATCAAACACCAGCCCCTAGGCATCTCGAAGGACCGCTAGTGGAGGGAGAAATTCGAGAGGAACCAACACGAGAGGACGAACCTCGTTCTCTAGGAATTCACGCCCTGACTCAAGAGGACCAGCACCACTTAATTGTTGGGGATGTGGGGGACCGCACTTTCAACGGGACTGCCCCGAAGCTTCGTTGAATATATTGCATAGGACTGGAAAGGAACCAAATTCAGACAACCGAGGTAATCATAGAATTCATGCAGTGGTCGACCGCGACCAAGTAGCACATCAATCCACTGTAGTGGAATCTTCAGGTACTATCAATGGTATAAAACTCAAAATTTTATTTGATACTGGTGCCACAAATAGTTTCATTTCATCATATGCATTAAACAAATGTGGGCTGGCAGCTCGTAGACAAAATGATTTCCATCAAGTGGAAATGGCCTCAAGAGAACTCCAAACCGTAGGCTTGAGTGTGGATCAATGCAAAATTGACCTAGGGGTCTGTTTGACTAAACTGAAAGTTTATGTCACCGCATTAGGAACATATGATCTTATCATAGGTATGGATTGGCTAGAAGTACAAGCTTGGGTAGACTGTTATGGAAAAAGGATTCTAGGCATAAATGATGAAGGAGAAGCCATCCAAATTCAGGGAATCAAGAGGGAAGTCTCTTTACGCTACATTTCAGCAATGCAGATGAAGCATTGTTTAAGGAAAGGTTGCCAAGCTTATGTAATTCAAGAAGTAAGCCAAGGAAAAGGGCCATCCCTAGGACAATATCCGGTGTTAGCCGAATTTCCTGATGTATTTCCAAAAGAATTACCTGGATTACACCCGGTAAGAGAATTGGATCTCACTATTGAATTAAAACCAGGTACCCAACCAATCTCTAAAGCACCTTATAGGATGACGGCTCCAGAACTTCAGGAACTGCAAATCCAATTGAAGGAACTACTAGATGTAGGGAATATTCGGCCCAGCACATCACCATGGGGCGCTCTTGTAATTTTTGTGAAGAAGAAGGATGGATCTTTAAGATTATGCGTAGATTATCGAGACTTGAATCAAGCTATAGTAAAGAATCAATACCCTATGCCTCGGATCAACGATCTTTTCGATCAAATGAAAGGAGCTGCTGTCTTTTCAAAAATTGACCTTCGATCAGGATATCATCAGTTAAGGATTTCTGAAAATGATATTTCCAAAACTGTATTCCGGACGCGTTTTGGACATTATGAATTCACCGTGGTACCATTTGGGTTAACCAATGCACCATCAGTATTCATGAATCTTATGAATAGCGTTTTCCGTAAATACCTAGATCAATTTGTGCAAGTCTTTTTAGACGATATACTCATCTAATCCAAGAATAGGAAAGAGCATGAAGATCATTTGCAGATAGTATTGTCCTGTCTTAGAGAACGCCAGTTGCACGGAAAACTATCGAAGTGTTCATTCTTTCAGGAAAGGATTCATTATTTGGGGCACATCATATCAGGTGAAGGGATTTCGGTAGATCCTGAGAAAGTAAAAGCGATCATGGATTGGCCAATACCGAAAAATGCTCATGAGATTCGAAGCTTTATGGGTTTAGCTGGTTATTACCGAAGATTTGTAGAAGGGTTCTCCAAAATCGCGAAGCCAATTACAACCCTTCAGCGGAAAGGTGTTAAGTATGAATGGACCGAGGAATGTAGCAAAGCATTCTCTGAACTCAAAAGACTACTCACCAGTGCACCGATTCTAAGAGTCCCTGACATGGACAAAGATTTTACAGTATGTACCGATGCATCCAAACAGGGACTGGGTGCAGTATTGATGCAGGATAGAGGAGTAATAGCATATGCTTCCAGGAAGTTAAAACCTCATGAAGAACTCTATGCGACGCACGATTTAGAATTAGCTGTTTAGTTCTAGCCTTAAAGCTTTGGTGACACTATCTAGTGGGACGAGGTTTTACACTTAAAAGCGACCATCAAAGTCTGCAATATTTGTTCACCCAAAGAGACTTAAATGCAAGGCAACGACGATGGAGTGAATTTCTAAGCGAATATGACTTTGGGATATCATACATTAAAGGAAAAGAAAATGTATTGGCAGATGCTTTAAGCAGAAGACCTCGTATATTTCCTCTCATACCCATTAAAGTAGACTTAAGACAACGAGTACTGGATCAACTTATAAAAGACAACTGGTATTTAAAAGTAAGAGCAAGTCTTGAAGGTAACAGGGTAAAAGAATCTAAATTTGAGGGATATGAACTACAAGACAATGGGATCTTACGATTCCATGGAAGGATGTATATTCTTGATGATAAAGATCTTCGGGGTACCATCCTTGGAGAAGCCCACAGAGCAATGTACTGTGCTCATCCAGGAGTAGGGAAAATGTATGCGGATACCAAGAAACTCTTCTTTTGGGCAGGCATGAAACGCGATATCACTCAATTTGTTGCAAAATGTCTAGAGTGTCAGTAAGTAAAGGCAGATCATTGTCACCCAGCAGGCCTCTTACAACCCCATGACATTCCTATGTCTAAATGGGAGACCATTTCTATGGACTTTATCACTGGACTACCTCTTACTTCTCAAAGACACAATGCCATTTTGGTAGTGGTGGATAAATTAACAAAATACGCCCATTTCATTCCCGTGAGAGACACTTACGACGTTGCTGACGTAACTCGAGTATTCGTAAATGAAATTATCAGATTTCATGGAGTACCTAAAAAGATTATATCCGATAGAGATTCACGATTCACTTCCAGATTCTGGACTAGCATGCAAACAGCCTTAGGTACTCAGCTAAATTTAAGCACTGCTTACCATCCTAAGACTGATGGGCAAACTGAAAGAGTAAATCAAGGACTTGAGGACATGTTGTG
>APFE031472641.1:130258-150293 GCA_000404065.3 Pinus taeda
TCAGCAATCACACTGGGAAAAGTATTTACCCTTAGTCGAATTCGCATACAACAACAGTTACCACAGCTCGATTGGGATGCCTCCATTTGAAGTTTTATACGGCCGACCTTGCAGAACACCGTTAAGTTGGGACAGGTTAAAAGATCGAGTGATAATAGGACCTGAATTAATCCATGAAATGGAAGCGCAGGTAAGGCAAATTAGGCAACGATTAAAGGAAGCTCAGGATAGACAGAAGAGTTATGCTAATGCTCACAGAACTGATAGGAGGTATGAAGTAGGGGATCAGGTTTTCATCCTCATGAAGCCAAATAAAAGTACTATTCGATTCGGGAAAGGGACAAAGTTATTGCCCAGATTTATTGGGCCATTTAAAGTCGTGGAAAGAGTGGGACCTGTTGCCTATCGTCTTGCCCTGCCACCTCACCTGCATAAAATTCATAATGTATTTCATGTTTCTGTATTAAGACATTATATAGCTGATCTATCTCATAACCTTCAATGGAAGGAATTGCAGGTATCGGACGAGGGATTCATATCGATCGAACCTTTACGTATTCTGGAACGTAGGGTTCAACAGCTCAGGAACCGCCTGGTTGACCAAGTTAAGGTCCAATGGGACAAGTATAGTCCTGGGTCCGCAACTTGGGAAAATACAGTGGACATATGTCAAAGATATCCTAGACTATGTCAATTTTGAAGGATTTTTAAACTATGTTTTGTATATATTCTTTTACTTCACTGCAACCAGAGAACCAGGACCATTTTGAATGATTATAAATAAACGTGGGATTGTGTGACATAACATATGTTTAACTTCTGCTGGTACATGGATACCAAAACAATATATGTGGTTCAATTTATTAAATTATAGTGTCAAAGGAAAGTTAAGCCAGTTAAAGGATTTTACTTCTAATAGAAATTTAGATATTGTAAAATTGTTTTATTTTTACATATCAAATATGATCAATAGAACTCAGGAAATGACTACATTTTAGATGGAATTCAAAAGACATGCATAGAAAATGGTAAAAATAGGTTATACTGAATAGAACTTAAGTTATTTTTGAATATGCTGATGCACATTTTCCGAATGCATGAGTGAGTGTATAATTGCAGATGAAAGTAAATGATTCGATTACTGGGATGACCACGTGATGACAGAACCTCAGAACAATTAAAGCTCCAAGTGATTCTATGATAGGGTGCTAGCCCTAATTCTACTAGGAGGGGTGGAGGTGTTACCCACCGTTTATCCTCCGAACCCTGGAGTCATGGGAGGACTGTGCGAGTCACTCTCCCCTAGACGTGTGATGATGACTGTCGGATGCCTACTGGGAATCAGGTCGGTATAACCGACGCTGTCAGCTTAGAGTTTATGAATGGTAGGGTCAGTAAAACTGACGCCATGGCATACTCCAGTAGAGGATGGATAGGATGGGAGCAAAAGAGATTAGGAAGGATAGGTTGATTTTAGAATAGCTTGGAAACTGGGATGGAGCAGGATATGTTCATTAAAATCATAAACCTAAAACTCTAATTTTGTTTTTAGTCTCTTAATATTAGAATAAAATTTTAAACCTAAGGAGGGGGGGGTACTAATTACTATCATAAGTAATCAGATAAGATAAAATCTAACTTCGGGACGAAGTTTTTCTGAAGGGAGTGTATGTAACAACCCATTTATAAAAGTTAAGAAATAATAAAAACAATTAACTAATAAAAAGTTGTGAAACCTTTATATTTGTTATTATTAATAAAATTTTATATTTTATTAATAAACTTATATTTTATAAATTAATATAAATAACGTTTATTTTATAAATCAACCTTATATCAAAAAATTATATAAACCAAACTTTATAAAGTTAAAAATTAAAAACCTAAATCCAATAAACTAAACGTAATATGTATAAAGGCAAAACCTGTAATTCATAATAAAGGATGAAGGAGCTTCTGGTCTGAGGAGGTGGATAGAAGTGTGGCAGCATGGAGGGAGGCGGTGGTTGCAGGCGGGAGGGCGGCCACCGCCATACTCGTAGTTATAAAATGCTGGAAGGAACAGAAGGCAGGGGGCAGAAAACACAAAGGAGGACAGAGGGCAGAGAAAGATCGATGAAGGAGAGCTTTGATTGACCTGAGGTTCTGGGCACGGGGGCAGTAAGCTTCACAGAAGCTTGCTGGATTGGCTGGGAGGAATTGGTTTCCCAGTAATCGAATCAACTTCAATAGGAGAACAGGAGTAGGCAGCAGATCAGTCGACAACACTTCAGGTAGGTATTCATTATTTTTACGGTTCTTGTATTTCAGTTATCAGGTTATCACAAGATTACTCTTCCTCAACCGAACATGTGTGCGCAACTCTGACCTCTCTCATGGTACTCTGAGATCTCATATTGTAATATTCTTTGTGTATTTATGCTTTTTTGGGATCTAGAGGAAGAAGTAGAGTCCAAAAAAGCATAAATACACAAAGCTTATTACAATACGAGATCTTAGAGCTCTCTGTCCAAAAACGATGCCTTGAACTCCTGTTGATTCTCATTTTATAGACTTTCTAGCGAATCTAAGCTTAGCTAAGACATGACACAAAAGTAGAAATAATTGAGAGTCCTGTCGGTATTTCTTTCACCGACGATGTCTACTCAACTTTTTCTAGTACAATGATTTTAGCTACAACATGTGACCACATTATCACATTGCTAGCTAAAGATTCTACCAAGGTCCCATCGGACTCCTATCGGAATCATAGTCATTATCCTGATTAGAAGAATCATGTGCTAGCTCATACTCATCGAGTATCTTCTGGTAGTGGCGTTCCATCAGCCTGTTGTATTCTTCGTCGATATCTACTGTTGGGTCCTGAGCATCTGTCCACTCATCCTGTAAAATAGATGTTGTTGCTTTCCCTTTGTCGTCTCCATCTAACATTATCGTCTTTTGGGATGCCGCTTTTGAAGATTCTCCTTTTTCCGTATTTGTCTTTATCTTGTGGAGGCCCGGTTGCTGAGGTGTGTACATGGCTTCTTGTTTCTCCCACTTGTTAAGAAAAGGTAAAGCGTTGATCTCGATGTCTAAAAAAGAATCTTTAAAGACATTTCTTACTGTGGGTGATCTTTGTACTGCCAATTAGATGCCATTTAGGAGTTCCCATTTTAAAATTTGAAACATATTAGTTGAACTTTCAATTGCATATGAAACCCATTGTCTGCAATTATTACTCATAAAATCTTTGTGTTGCCAGCCTAATTCGAAAATCATTGATGTGCAGATTCTTTTTGAAATCATCAAACTTATCATATGGATGACATTGTTATTCCAATTAGGTGAAATAACAGTGATAGTTACCAAAGCCTTTTAATTAACCACAAATTTTAGTACTTTGGGTTCTCCTTGTAAATCATCCATTTTTTGAAGAATATGTAGTTTTTCTGCCAGCTTTAAATTCCCAAATTCATGGAACCAACCAGCATGCTGCTTAATCATTTCTTCATTGTTGCTTGTTTCGATTTCTCCGATCCTTTCATGGCTGAAAACCTGTGCAAACGGATTGGGATCAATACTTTCTCTTAATCTGAGGCTGTGAAAATCCCAAGGGGATGAGAAAGTTCTAAGATATTGCATCGTCCGTTGAATGCATTGAGATATCCTGGTAGTTGGCTTTTTTCTGCAGAAGCCCTCTTTTATCTCCCAGTCAGCAAATCCTTCAAATATCTCATATTGAGGAAAAGTATCATTTGCTGCATAATTCTCATCAAACCTTTGTAAGAAAGAGGCTTCCAATTCTTCAAAAATGTCGAGAATTCTTAAAGATAAAATAAGTTTTCCTAATTCAGGCTTTATAGGAATCTCTTCAAGATCTAAGAGCTTTGCTCCTGTGAAAATGCTGAGAGCAAAATCCACCCCTCCAATAAGTTGATAAAAATTCAACACTTTGAGGGTCCAGATTATTTTGATAGTGTATTCGCTAGACCATAGATCAGTTAAACTTCTAAAAAAGATTTTCACCTTCATATTAGGCAAAGGATATATCTTTACCAGTGTATTCTCCTAGGCCTAGAGAAGTGCCTATATTCTTGGATTGCCACGCTTGGCATTTTCGTATCCAAGTATTTCTCCTCAGTCTCATTCCTACAACCCTTTTGATTTCTGCTGCAAGGTGGCTTTCATGTGTTTCAAATATCCTGAATCTATCAACAAAAGTAGAAAAACTATTGTCCTGCGGACCTTTACCTGGAATGGTAAAGCACAAACTTGTACAAGTCAAGAAAGCTTTATTCATATCCCTGGTTAATGAATCTGCCAAAAAATTTGAATTACCTGGGATCCACTCGACTTCAAAATCGAACTATTGGAACCAAATCTGCCAAGCCAAAATTTTTCCTTTTGCATTTTGTCTTGAGATTTTGGCAGATAGAAAATATTGAAAATTCTTAGAGTCTGTGCGTATTAAGAATTTTACAGGAGTCAGATATAATTCAAATCTTTGTATCCCATTAAAAATAGCCAATGTTTCTTTTTCTGCTATGAAGTAATTCTTTTGGCTAGGTGTAAATTTCTCCTGAAGCATAAGCACAGAGTTTTTCTTCGAATTTTCCTTCATCTGTTTCTCTTCGTTCTATAAGAACAGCTGCCCAAAAATCTTGAGAAGCTTCAGTTTGAAGGATAAGCAAACCATCACCTGGTAGCTGAAGCTTTGGTAGGTGCTGACATTCTGCTTTCAATTGCTGCACTGCTACTGTTGCTTCCTATGACCATCCCTGCTTGAGATGTTTCCTGATTGGCGTTGTTTTCTCTGTCAGATTTGGAATATATTTGTGAAGATAATTCAAAACTCCTAAGAACCTTTGAATTGTCTTGGTATCCTTCAGTTCATCTGGAAATTGTGTCAATTTGGTTAATACATGTGGTTGCATTTGAATTGCACCATTGACTACATTAATTTCCAGAAAATCTATGCTATGTTGGAATAAAGACATCTTTCTTTCTGACAGGACTATACCACGCTGCTGGATATCTTTTAAAAATATTTCTAAATGCTCTATATCTGGACTATGGATAAGGATGTCATCAATATATGTGATAATAAAATCATACTTATTAAAAATAAAATCCATTCTTCTCTGGAAGAATGCAGTGGCGTTTTTCAAACCGAAGGGGACAACCTTCCATTGGTAAAATCCGACTGGGCATATAAAAGAAGTTTTGTGTCGATCCTCTGGCTGTATTTGAATCTGATAATACCCAGATTTCATATCAAATTTACTGAATACCTTGCATGACAACGGATTCAAAGGAAAATTAATTCCTTGTACTCCCTCAGATGAGCAAGAAATAAAAAGAAAGATTAAAGAGGAGCTTTTCCAGTTGGTGGGGACGGAGTTGACACCGAGTACCAGTTATCACCCACAGACGGACAGGCAGAGAGAGATAGTTAACAAGTGGCTGGAGGGCTACTTGCGTAACTATGTCGGTGGGCAGCAGCGAGCATGGTTGAAGTGGCTGCATCTGGGGGAGTACTGCTACAACACTACACATCACATGTCCATTGGTATGTCACCATTCTATGCTTTGTATGGATATCATCCCTTATCTTTTGCTGACGTGATGTTTGGTGCTAGCAAGGCTCCGAGAGCCAAGATTTGGATCCAAGAGAGTCAGGATATTCTCCGAGCTCTCAAGGATAATATGGCTACAACACATAACCAACAGAAGCTGTATGCCGACAGGGGTTGGGTGGAGAGACAGTTTGAGGTAGGGGATTTGGTCTACCTACGATTACAGCCATACCGACAGTCATCAATGAAGCAAAAGGGGCCTGAGAAGCTCAAGCCCAGCTTTTATGGGCCATACAAGGTGATACGCAGGATTGGACAGGTTGCGTATGAGTTGAAGCTGCCCCAAGGCAACAAGATTCATAACGTCTTTCATGTATCAAGCCTGAAAAAGGCATTGGGGTAGCATGTGACAGTGACAGATGAGATACCACCCACAGATGATGAGGGGCATTTGGTGTTGCAGCCAGAGGCTATTATTGATACCAGGGAGAGGCAGCTGCGGAGCAGGACGGTCCGGGAATTCTTGGTGAGGTGGAAGAATTTACCGGATGAGGATGCCACTTGGGAGAGTGAGAAAATTTTGCAGCATCCATCACTTCAGTTGCTTGAGGACAAGCAACATTTTGCCGGGGGAGACTGTAAAATTCCTAATTAGCCATGGCTAATTGGAATATTCGATTTTGCTCAATTTTGCCTTCTATAGTTATTTATAAATAAAAAGGTGAGGAAAAGGGGACATAACTCACTTTTAGAATAAAGTCACTCCCTAGTAGCACAACGTTGTGACTTAAAGGGGAGCCAAGGGGGCCAAAGGATCATGTAGAGATGGGGCCCACGTAGACACTTGGAGGGACTGCGCAGATGGAAAGGAACACGTGGCAAGAGAGGGATTACGTTGGAGGAGGTGGACCTTGGGATTGAGAGAGGCCAATGCTATAAAGGAGAGAGGAGCCTCCTCATTTTTTCATTTTATTATTTCCATTTGAGCTAGTCACTTCAACTTGGAGCACGCTAGCTGTTTAGCCTGTCTGCAGCACTGAGTATCTTCGTTCATAGATCTCACCCTTAGCCCCAGGGGACTTCGAGTGCCTAATCGAGCAAGGTAGTTTCAAAAACATTTTGCAGTAGGATTGATCTTTGGCGTTGTGGAGGAGCTGAGCATTTGAGAACTGCGCAATCTTGAAAGAGAGGAACGCAGTTCTTTTGGTGGCAGTTCCGGATTGAGGGTTTTGTGGAGGGTTTGAGCTAGGAGATTGAGCAAGGGATCAGCTCTTGCATATTGGAGGATTTTGGCAGAGTTTCAGGCTGAGTTTTGGGTGGATTCTATTCAGTGGCAGCACAAAGCCTTGAGGGACAACATAGATCCCCAAGGGGGTGATTTTCAAGGGTCGGCTATTTCAAAAAATCTTTTTGGGTTTTTCTGGGTTTCTTGAATAAAGTCTAATTCCAAAGTTTCAGCATTTTCTGAGGAGGGGAACATCCCCAATCGTCATTTGATTTCCAGCAGTACCAGTAGCACGACAGTTCTCCAGCAGCTTGGACGCAGTTCAGAGAGAGGCCATTCCTTTGCTATTCTGAGTGTATTTCTTCACTTGCCTTGTGCAAGTCGAGGTGCCATCTTCCTGATCACCTCCTATACTCATTCCATTACTCAGTATAATAAAATGGCTTAGCATTTCTCTCTGCATTTCTTGAGTATCTACTTATATTTCATGTTTACATTATTATATGTTGCACCACTATTATTTTTATCACTTTGAGCTTCCCGGTTACTATATCATTTGGACGTGTTTGGTTGGAGTTTACTGGGGTTTTGGGGAATATCCCTGAAACGGGATATTACATGGCCGCAGATTCTCTCATGGGATTTAGTTGGAAATAAGTATCTAACTTTTGCACCCATGCTTTGACTGACCCTCTAATAGATCCATTGAAGGTTGGAATGTTTATTTTCCTAACCTTGTTGGAAATCTCACTATCTTGCTACCATTTGCTCTAGTCCCTCTGCTTGCTTCTATGCTTGATAGCACAATAGTCTTGAAGTGATATAGCATTTCAGATCTCTGCTCCCACTGCCTTGTACTCCCTTATATAGTCTAGAAAGATTTCATCCTTCTTCTATTGGTTCTTTGCTGGTTCCTCCAAGAACTTGGGCATGAGAGGTCTTGACTAAATCAGTTTTACTGGTGGGGGTACTAGATTGGTGGAGTTGTGAGCTTCACCATGGTGATTATCGTCTCCTCCCCAATAGGTTGTAGGTTCTGTGTGATCCCTCTACTTTGTTATTGGACTGATTTTCTCAAACACTGGTCACAGACTAGGTGACTTCCTTCAAAGCTAGAGCCACCTCATGTTGCCCTTCGGTCACCATTTGGTCCATTTCACGTCGTCCTTGGTCTAATTCCTAAAATATCTCCTATTTCCCTCTGGCTAAATCATTCAAGATGTGTTTGAAACTCTCCCAAGGTCGATATTCATGATCCCCATCTTGTCTTCTTCTTCGTTTCACTCCTTTATGTAAGTTATGCACCCCTAATCTCATAGAATCATCAGCTATTAACCTTTTTAGCCTGGCAAGAAAACCAACTCTAATACCATTGTAATATTCATTTATATTATTTTACTAGATATGAGGGTTTTCCTTGAGAAAAATTATAACATGAATTTTTCATTCTAGAAATTACCACAAAATTTGCACAAGCTCAAACAACAAGAAATTATTAACAACTGAATAAAAATTTGAAATCAAGAAATTAAATAAAATATTGTAGTTTTATTGATGGAATCCTTCGCGGAAATTTACATAATATTTTAAATGCAAAACCTAATTGATGGAGTCCCAAAATCCCCCCTCTTGAAGCATTGTTGATTAAGCCTCTCAAAAATGAATAAATAAATCTTTGACAACAGGAAATGCAGCTAAAAGTAAACCCCACTTGACCTCCTTGCATATGGTACTCAAACTCTCATTCTCCCAAGGAAATTTCTCCGTTTGAATTAGGGAAAATTAACCCTTGTGAATATGCTCCCACAATTATGTCATATCCCTTCTCAAACACATTTGTAACAGGGTGTTGTTACACAATTTTGCATAATTTTGACTAAGGGAGAAGAGCCTACACTTTCAACTTAGGGACTTAGGGGCCAAATCAAGTTTATTTGGTTGTTAGTGGAATGTGGGGGCCACCCACATGGGAGTTTGAATTAAACATTCGAACAACTTGGAGGGAAAGTCGAAAGGGTGGATGGAGGGGCCCACATGAGGCTAAGGAGGTCCAAGGAGTTAAAAGGAGAGATCAGCTCTGATTTTGGTTTCATCTTTGACATTTGCAAACAACTACTCAACTGTTCACTCTGTTGTTTAGCTGAGTCAACTGACTGTTTAGCCACGAGTCTCTCAAGCGGGAGATTCAACCTCTACTTCAGGGGACCATCTGTTCCTACCCTAGGGAGGCTAATCCACAAGGATTTTCAGGAGTTTCAGGCAATGACATAGTACCAACAGCGAGCATAGCGCAAGGAGTGCATATTTCTGAGCAGCCAAGAAACACGCACAAAGAGATTGAGGCCAACAGAGGTCATATTTCTTTTTGGGGAGTTAGGGAGCTGAGGTAGCAACACTAGACCAACATTCTTGCTGGGTTTCATAGCCAGCTGAGCCAGCATTCCAGCAGTCTGAATTGCTAGGCTGAGGGATAGTGCAGAGGCCACTTAGAAGATTTTCGTGCATCTCGGGAGTAGGTGATTTTGGCCAATAGCTCATCCGGAAAGTCAGGGGTTGGATAGCAAAGGTGAACTCAACACTTTGGAGGAGTTTTCAGGAGGATTTACAAGCAGTATCGAGCAGACCGAGTTTTGCAGCTACAGTTGAGGTGAGGCTCCAAGGGGGTCGAAAATCAGAGATCCAAACCACTGAAATCCCTTCTGGGTTTTTCTAGGTTTAGGCCAAGGAGTCCGGGGTTAAAAGCATACAATTTTATGGGAAATATATGTTATGAAACCAGCTCACAAAAGATAGAAAATATAGATCAACGACTTAGAAATCAACCTCTTCAGGGGGCAACCTCCTTTACATTACACAAATGAACAATTCTTGGATGATACAAATGACAAGACTTCATTTCTATATATAGGAGTCTAAGGGGTCATAATATAATCAGAGCTGACATAACAATAATAATGTAAGGGCACAACAATAACAATAGTGGGCTTCTATAGGGCACAATAATAACAATATGGGGACTACATGGGCACAACAATATAATAAGTGGGTTGCACTAACAACAATACGGGGTTACACTAGTAGTATAGGGACCTAACATGCCCCTCCTTCAAAAAGTGTTGTCCTTAACGCTTGAGTAGTTCTGGATGCTTCTATATAAAATTATCATCCTTCCATGTGGAATCTTCAACGGGTAAGTTCTTCCACTTGATGAAATGCATTGAAATAGATCGATTTCATAGCTGTCGCTATCTCGGTTCTGTGACTGCTTAAGCTTTCAATATGATTTTTCCTTCCTTGTCAAGTTATAGCAATATTGTTTGAACTAGGATCTTCTGCAACTTTGGAATGAGTTCCCACCCTGCTGCGTCATTCCTCCATTCATCCCTTGCTTCGCTTATCGAATTTGGTTGGATAATTATACCAACCTCTAGCATTTCTGCAACCATACGTTCGATTTCACTCTTTTGGGCATATGGATATCTGTAAGGCCCGATGTTTGGAGGAACACTTCCTGGAATCAAATGAATAGCATGATCATTATCACGAATAGGTGGGAGGCCTCTCAGAGTCTCAAATACCTTGGAATGATTGTCCAATACTTTTTGGAGACCTAGAGAAATAGATGATTTTGATGTGGGAACCTCTAGCGAACATAACTGTGTAATTATGCCTCGTTGTTCTTTCTTTAGAAGTTTTGTCATTCCATTAGAGTTGATTACCTTTCCCGGTTTCCTTGTGATACCCCTTAATTCAACTTCCTTTCCTTCCGAAGAAAATTTCATGAAAAGTTCTTGCAAATTAAAAGCTATTGTAGCCATTGGACTCCTAGTACAACATCAACACCACCCATTGGAATGGAAATCATTGGGCTATTCAATACATATTCTCTCATGGATAGCTTGATATTATGGCACTTTCCAAAGCAATTTATGGTTCCTCCACTTGCAACCATCACTTGACACTCTGGTCCTAGATATAAGAAGCAATTCAATTCCTTGGCTATCTTATAATGACTAAAATTATGGGTATTGCCCGAATCAATCAACATTATTACCTTTTTCCTCTTGATATGTCCTTCTATCTTGATTGTTTGAGTGGTAATTCCGGCCAATGCATTACAAGATATGGTCGGATTCATTT
This sequence comes from Pinus taeda, assembly GCA_000404065.3. Classification (NCBI taxonomy): domain Eukaryota; kingdom Viridiplantae; phylum Streptophyta; class Pinopsida; order Pinales; family Pinaceae; genus Pinus; species Pinus taeda. The sequence continues at coordinate 141,182 of APFE031472641.1, forward strand.
ATTCTTTCTCTAGGGTTTGTTCCTAGTGTATATCTTCTTCTTTTGATGTTTCTTGTTCCTTTTCTTCTTCCTCTTTACAATCTATGTAAAATAATTTCTTCTCAGCATACTTATGACCTTTACTGTATTTTCTATCACAACTGTAACAAAGCACTTTTGCTCTTTTTTCTTCCAATTGTTGTGGTGTCAACCTTGTAGGTTGTGGAAGGCTAGGGGAAACAACACTTCCATCTTTATAGTTGTGAGTGGTAGGCTTCCTTGTTTCCATAATTTTTCTTTCCATTTTTGTTGCCAACCTGAATGCCATCTCCAATGAATTAGGTTCGTAAAGGCAAACTTCATGTTGGATGTTATCCTTTAAAGTCCTTATGAACACATCAATCCTATGTTCCTCTGGAATATATTTTACCCTTATATTCAATTTTTGGAAGTCTTCAATGTGCTCCATCATTGAACACTTTTGTTTGAGATTTATCAATTGGCTAAAAAAGGTTTTTGTATCCTCATCATATGCTATCATTTCTTCTGTAAAATTGCCCAAGTGACAATTTGTTTACGAGAGCAAAGCCATCGATACCATACAAATTGATTTGGTTCCAAATATAAAGTTGCAATGTGTATCTTTTGTGTGTTTTGCACATTATGGAGATCGAAATATTGCTACATTTGTAGTATCCATGTTACTGGATCCTTGCCATCAAATATCACCTACTGAAGGGGACCAATAGAACATCACCTACCGAAGGCAGAGGTACCGAAGAAGAGAAAGAGAGCTGGAGATTACTCCGAACACAAAGGGCAAAGGGAAAGTGGTAGCAGAAGTGGAGGAAATGGTAGAGCCCAAGAGCAGGGAAGATATGGATTTTTATAGCCTCCTAAGGACCCTGAGTGACTTAGCCAAGGGTCAAAAAGACATGCTAGAGGAGATCAAGTCGCGTAACAGAGAGAGGACCACTCCTAGAGGGTTTCTATTTGGGGAAACTTATGGGGCCTCTTAGCCATTCGATCATCGCTCACCAGTAGCGCATCGCCATTCAGCCAGTGTGCCAACTCGTGCTACACTACCTTCTTTCGTGCCAGTGGCACAAATCGAGCTTGCAAGGGAGGAAGACCCCCCTCAGATGGGAGATTACTTTATAGAGTGGCAGTTTATGGATGAATATTTTAAAGAAGCCCTCTCCTTTAGAGATTACTACAAGCTCAAGCAGAGTGAGAAGAGAAAGGGTCATGGAGGACAGGGGACCCAAAATTACGAGCTGCAGAGGACCATAGGGAGGATGCATTTCCCTACTTTCAATGGCACAACCAAGTGCACAACCAGGGCTTGGGTTGAGAAGATGGGCACCTACTTCCAACTCAACTGGATGACAGAGCACGAAGCCATCAAGATGGTCACGCTGCACATGGAGAGGGAAGTCCATGATTGGTGGCTTAATGGCTTGACCACCCTAGGGCATGCCCACATAGCTTCTTATGGGGACTTCACTAGGAGGATGGTGGAGTTTTTTGATCAGAGAGATCTTTTGGCCCATTTTAGAGAACTGACTCAACTGCACCAAACAGGCAACCTGGAACAATACATCTCTGAATTTCTGCGAGTGTTAGTGATGGTCCTGGATCTATCCGAGGCAAGAAGGGTGTATACCTTCATTGAGGGCTTCCTTGAGCCCCTACGTGGACTGGTGAAGTCACACAGACCTTCCACAATGTAGGAAGTAGTCTTGTGCACCAGAGATCTATAGGGGGTCATCCCCAAGACTAGAGCACCATTTCCTGCACAAACCCCTTTTCCACAGAAGGGGCATGAGACTAGACCTCCACCTCAAAAGGACCACGCAAGGGAGGGGGCAGTTAGATGATGAGACACGTAAGGACCTCAGGAGGAGGAATTTGTGCTTCACATGCAAAGAACCCTGGACATCAAGCCATCGGTGCACTGTTGGTAGAGAAAACTGCATTGAGGTTTTTTTTGACAATGACTAGGAGGATGAGGTGGAGCAGAATTGTGGTGGGGAAATGGCGAGAGTCCGATATATAGAGGGATACCACCACCACCTCCATGGGGTGGGGCATCTCTTGCCCCAATAGGGGGAGTTCTTGCTTCCTTATGCGGGATTCCCAAATTTTTTACACTGAGGATCAGAGGCACTATACAGGGACAAAGGGTGTCAGTTCTAGTTGACAGTGGGGCTACCCACAATTTCATAGATGCCCAGTTGGTCTAGAGGAGGGGCCTCACCACAACTGAATTCAAGGGCTTCTCAGTCTCCTAATACCAGGTGACAGTACCATACACTGCCCTAGATATGTGCCTTACTTGGCAGTAGTTATGGGGAACTACTCAATGACGGACCATTTCTTCGTGGTCGACGTGCCAAACACCAACGTGGTGATGGGTGTGCAGTGGATGTATTCCCTTGGGCAAGTCACGACAGATTGGAGGAAGCCAGAGATGGAGTTCATTGGATCGGATGACAAACTGGTAGTCTTGAGAGGCATGCAGTCTTATCCACCCCAGACAATTTCAGCCCACAAGATGGAGGAAGACTTACGACATGGGGACATTACATGGGCAGTTGAGCTGAGGATCTCAGAGGCTGGAGGATAGACTCAGCCACCATCGACAAACATACAAGCTTTGCTGGATAGGTACGCAATAGTGTTTGGGGACATGCCACCAGGGCAGCCACCTAAAAGAGGGTTTGAGCACACTATTGAGCTAGAGTCGAGTGTGTAGGCAGTGATCACCACCCCTTACAGGCATCCCAAGGCCTATAAGGACGAGATAGAGAAGGCCATCTAGGAGCTGCTAGCATTGGGCCATATCAGGCTAAGTTCCATTCCTTTCGCTCCTTCAGTGGTGTTGGTAAAGAAGAAGGATGGAATCCTTTGGATGTGCATTGACTACCGAGTCCTCAACTGGAAGACACTGAAGAACCGGTACCCCATTCCCCACATAGACGAGCTGATGGATGAGATTAGAGGAGCCAAGTACTTCTCTAAGATTGATCTGCGTTCAGGATACCACTAGATCAGGGTGAGGGATTAGGATATCCCTAAGGCATATTTTCGGTGCCACTATGGGCACTTTGAGTTCCTGGTCATGCCATTTTCGCTGACTAATGCTCTGGACACCTTCCATTTCTGCATGAACCATGTCTTCCAGGGACATTTGAGGAGGTTCGTGCTTGTGTTCTTCGACGACATTCTGATTTACAACCGGACATGGGAGGATCACCTCCAACACTTGGAGGAGGTATTATGCATTCTCTAGGAGCAGCAGTTTTATGCCAAGCTCTCCAAGTGTGAGTTTGGGTTGACAGAGATGCTCTACCTAGGGCATATCATTGGTGCTGATGGGGTGAAGGTCCACGTAGAGAAGATTCGAGCCATCCAGGATTGGCCAATACCCCGAGATGTGACCACGCTGAGGAGCTTCTTGGGCATTTGCACCTACTACAGAAATTTTGTCTAGGGGTTCTCACAGCTAGCAACACCCTTGATCGACTTGACCAAGAAAGGGGCCTTCGCATGGACTGATGGAGCACAGGTTGCCTTTGATCGCCTCAAGGAGGTGATGAGAAGTTGCCTTGTCTTGGCACTTCCAGATTTTTCCTAGCCATTCACGGTGGAGTGTGATGCATCAGGGGTAGGAGTTGGAGCAGTATTGCTACAGGAGGGGCATCCCATTGCTTTCGAGAGTCGAAAGCTCCTACCGCATGAGTTGTCATATTCCATACATGACAAGGAGATGCTCACTATTATGCATGCATTGGTCAAGTTCCCCCGGTAGTTGGTTGGAAACTAGTTTCGAGTGAAGACTAATCACAACAACCTTCGAAATTTCATGGGGTAGCAGGGCCTCAATGATAGGCAACAGATATGGGTCAGCAAGGTGCAGGCCTATGAATTTAATATGGAGTAAGTGCAGGGAAAGCACAATGTGATGGCCGATGCTCTATCTCAAAGACCACTTGGGTTATCTCCCATGAGCACCTGCCATGATTGGAAGGGTCAGTTGTTGGTGGAGTACTTCGAAGACAGGAGGGTATGTGAGGTATTGGAGGGTACCCATGTAGATGAGTGTTACCGAGTGATGGATGAGGTCATCTATTACAAGGGGTGCATTTTCTTAGTGCCCAACTTGCAGTTGAGGGAGAGGGTACTCCAAGCAGCACATGATTCACCAATGTTCGGGCACCAGGGATTCCGAAAGAGTTATATGGTTGTTCGAGAGAGGTTCACGTGGAAGGGCCTCAAGGGCAACATGCTACAACATGTACGGGAGTATGAGGCTTGTCAGAGGAAAAAGGGGGAACTGAGCCACCCCATGGTATTGCTACAACACTTCCCATATCTAAGGGGAAATGGGAAAGTATTTTTATGGATTTCATCACAGGGATCCCCATAGTGCAGTGGAAGGATTGCATCTACGTAGTGGTTGACAGGTTGACCAAATTTTCCCACTTTTTCACCATCCCCACCAGGTACATGGCTGCACAGGTTGCAAAACTGTTCTTTCGAGAGATTTTTAGATTGCACGGGCTCCCCAAGAACATATTGAGAAACAGGGACAACAGATTCATGGGAGGATTTTGGCAAGAACTCTTCAGACTGGTCGAGATAGAGCTCACTCTTAGCACCAAGTATCACCCTAAGACAAATGACCAGACGAAGAGAGATAATCAGTGGCTGGAAGGGTACTTGAGGAACTACGTGACCAGCCAATAGAGAACTTGGATTCGGTGGTTGCATTTGGGCAAGTACTGCTACAACACCACGCACCACATGCCCATCGGTACGACTCCATTCCATGCTCTTTATGGATATGATGCATTGTATTTTGTTGATATTGTTTTTGGAGGTACTCATGCCCCAAAGGCCAAAGACTGGATCCCAAAGAGCCAAGATATCCTCAAGGCTTTCAAGGATAATTTGGTGACAACCCAAAATCAACAGAAAGTTTATGCAGATCATCATAGGACAAAGAGACACTTCGAGGAGGGGGACTTGGTATACATCTTGATGTAGCCTTACAGGCAGTCCACGCTGAAGCAGAAGGGGGTTAAGAAGCTACAACCACTCTTCTATGGGCCCTACCGGGTGATTAGACGAGTTGGGGAGGTGGCTTATGAGCTAGAGTTGCCTCAGGGGAGTAGGATCCACAACGTTTTCCATGTCTCGTGCCTTAAAAGGGTGTTGGGAAAACAGGTGGCAAACGCAGCTCATCTACCCCCACTAGATGATGAGGGCCACTTGGTGTTGGAATTGGAGGCCATTTTGGAGAGCAGGGAAAGGAAACTGAGAAGCAGGACCATCAGGGAGATCTTGGTGCACTGGAAGAACTTGTCGGATGAGGATGCCACCTCGGAGGGTGAGCACACATTGGAGCACCCAACTTTGAGGTTGCTTGAGGGCAAACAACAATTGGGAGGGGAGTACTGTCATGTTCCTTCTGAAACACATTTGTAACAGGTTGTTGTTACACAATTTTGCATAATTTTGACTAAGGGAGAGGACCCCACACTTTCGACTTAGGGACTTAGCGGCCAAATCGAGTTTATTTGGTTGCTAGAGGAATGTGGGGGGCCACCCACATGGGAGTTCGAATAAGCCATTTGAACAACTTGGAGGGAAATTTGAATGGGTGGATGGAGGGGCCCACATGAGGCTAAGGAGGCCCAAGGAGTTATAATAAGAGATGAGCTCTCATTTTGGTTTCATCTTTGACACTTGCAAACAACTACTCAACTGTTCACTCTGAGTCAATCGATTGTTTAGCCATGAGCCTCTCAAGCGGGAGATTCAACGTCTACTTCGGGAGACCATGCGTACCCGCCCTAGGGAGGCCGTTCCACAAGGATTTTCAGGAGTTCTAAGCAATGACATAGTACCAACAGCTAGCGTAGAGCAAGGAGTGCATATGTTTGTGCAACCAGGAAACACACAGAGGGAGATTGAGGCCAATAGAGATCATATTGTTGTTGGGGAGTTTGGGAGTTAAGGTAGCAGCACTAGACCAACATTCTTGTTGGGTTTTATAGCCATCTGAGCCAACATTCTAGCAATCCGAATTGTTGCGTTGAGGGACAACGCAAAAGCCACTTAGTAGATTTTTGTGGAGCTTGGGAGCAAGTGATTTTGGCCAAGAGCTCATCCCGGAAATTAGGGGTTGGATAGCAAGACCAATATTCTTGTTGGGTTTTACAGTCATCTGAGCCAACATTCTAGCAATCTGAATTGTTGCGTTGAGGGACAATGCAAAAGCCACTTAGTAGATTTTTGTGGAGCTTGAGAGCAGGTGATTTTGGCCAAGAGCTCATCCAGGAAATTAGGGGTTGGATAGCAAGGGTGAACTCAACACTTTGGAGGAATTTTTAGGAGGATTTACAGGCAGTTTCCAGCAGACTGAGTTTTGCAGCTACAATTGAGGTGAGGCTCTAAGGGGGTCAAAAATCAGAGTTCCAAACCAACTAAAATACCTTCTAGGTTTTTCTGGGTTTAGGCCAAGGAGTCCAGGGTTAAAAGAATACAATTTTCTAGGCAGTATAACTGCACTTTCCAGCCATTCAAACTTCAGTAGAGAGGCAGTTTTCTGGGCAGCGCAATGCAAATTGGTGCAACAGTTGAGCAGCTAGCTCAGCCATTTTCCCCCTGGGTTTGGTCATGCTTGTCCATTGAGACAAGCCCATGTGCACCATCTTGTTATCTATTGTATTTTGCCTTCAGAGACTTAATAAAATGGCTCAACAGTTCCCTATTTACAGATTTTTTGTGGATGCTTGATGTGTATTTCGTTTTTGTAAATTGTTGCATAGATTATTTGCTTGTTATCACTTGTATTCCTATTGAGGATCATTACAAATTAGTAAATTCACACTCAATGACTCAACCCCCTTTTGCCCTGATTTGAGCAGTGACAGGAGTGGCAATCAGGCCTTACACATACCCCGAACTTGTCCTTAACAATTTAATTATTTTTTCTCCATGGTAGGATTAGTATCAACCTCTCTCAATAACTAGCTAGGAATCCTCCAAACTCACACGATCTCCTAAAGGAACTTCGATCTACATACTGGTGATTTTTGGTCCCCTTTTCTTTAGTGAATTTGTCTTTGAAATTTGGTGATTCGGCCCTAGAAAATTCAAGGGATGCGACTCCTACAAAAACCCTAAATTTGGCCCTTATAATTTGTGGAATTCTCACTAAACAAAATGACGATTTTGGCTCTTATAAATGCACGAAATTCGCCCCCCTTCCTTTAACTGGTTCAAGCCAACATGCATAATAATTTTGGCTCTGTGGAAATCAATAATTTTGTCCCAATTGAGACAACTAATTTGACACTTGACAATGCACAATTCGGTCCCAGATAAGATGATAATTCAATGTCAAGTAAATTCAATGGAGTTTTGTTATGAACCAGCTCATGAAAACATAGAATAAATAGATCAACTACTTCAAAATCAGCCTCTTCGAAGGGGCAACCTCTTTTACATTACACAAATGAACAATTCTTGGATGATACAAATGACTAAGCCTCTTTTCTATATATAGGAGTCTAAGGGGTCACAATATAATCAAAGCCGACATAACAATAATAATATAAGGGCACAACAACAACAATAGTGGGCTTCTATGGGGCACGCTAATAACAATATGGGGACAACAGGGGTACAATAATAACAATAAGGGATTCAATGACAATATTAGTGGGGGAATCACTAGTATTATAGGGACCTAACATGCCCCTCTCCTTCAAAAAAGTGTTGTCCTCAACGCTTGAGTAGTTCTGGATGCTTCTGTATAAAATTCTCATCCTCCCATGTGAAATCTTCAATGGGTAAGTTCTTCCACTTGATGAGATACTCCGAAATTGATCAATTTTGTAGCTGTCGAGTTCTTGTTTTTGTGACTGCTTCAGGTTCCAATTTGATTTTTCCTTCCTCGTCAAGTTATGGTAATATTGTTTGAACTGGTAGCTTGTCACCTATAACCTTCTTTAAACATGAAACATGGAAAACTGGATGCACTCAGGAAGTTGCAGGAAGCTCCAATTTGTATGCCATAGTACCAATCTTTTGCAACACCTTGTATGGACCATAATACTTTGGTGATAATTTATTATGCTTCTTAGCCTATTTGAGGGACATTTGTTTATATGGTTGTAGCCGTAGGAATACCTAGTCACCTACATCAAAACTTCTTTAGCTGCAATGTTGATATGCCTATTGTTTCATTCTATTTTGCGCCAACGTGAGGTTATCTTTTAAGAGCTGGAGAACTTGTTGTTGATGCTCGATGTGATCTTCCACTGCTTGAACTTTAGAATTTTCTCTTAAATATGATGTGATGGATGGTGGATGATATCCATAAAGTGCCATAAATGGGATCATTTTTGTTGCTGTATGGAAGGAAGTGTTATACCACCATTCAGCCAGAGGCAACCATTTGACCCATTGTGTCTGTTTATCAGATACAAAGCAACGAAGATATCTTCCAAACATTTGTTTACTATCTCAGTTTTCCCATCAGATTGAGGATGATAAGATGAGCTATGATATAACTGAGTACCAAGACAAGAAGATAATTCTGTCCAAAAATTTCTAGTGAAAATGGGATCTCTGTCACTTACAATAATCTTGGGTTTCCATGTAGCTTTTGAATTGTTTCTATAAATGCAGTAGATATTGTACTGGCTTTAAATGGATGTGATAATGCACAAAAGTGTGCATACTTGGTACGTCTGTCAACTACCACCATGATGACACTCTTTCCCTCAGACTTGGGTAAACCTGTGATAAAATCCATTGAAACCTCCTCCCAACGTTGGCTTCGAATGGATAAAGGTTGTAATAGACCCGGTGTCTTAATTGTTTCAACTTTATTTTGTTGGCAAAACAAACATTCCACCACAAACTTTTGAATATCTGATTTAAGGCCATCCCAAAAAAATTCCTTCTTAACCCTGTGGTAAGTTTTTAAAAATCCTGAGTGCCCTCCTAAGGGAGAAGTGTGCATTCCATAAGAATCTTTTGTTTTAGCTGGGAATTCTTACAGAGGTATAAGCAATCTTTGTACCATAACGAATCATTTTGCCAGCTAAATGTA
>APFE031472641.1:153930-179819 GCA_000404065.3 Pinus taeda
ATAGTTATTACTATTATAATTACTATTGAGAATGATTAATTAATTGGGAACTAATTATAATTATTATTGTTTAAATTATTATTATTTTAATTTTAAAGTTAGGTTACTAATTAATAAAATATTCTAAGGGACTGGAACTAAGAGGAGTTTGTGACCTTAATTCCTCTGATTAGGGGAAGCCAGCTTCCACTAATCTCCATCCCATTATCTCTGTTAAGATTATGAGGGTGTTTGATAATTTCTAGGGCTTCCCGTATCTTTCGCTTATGATGTAGCTCCTCCCTAGCGATAATAGAGGCGCTCTCCAAACAGATGTGGTGCTTAGTTTTTGAGGAGTGCTCTGCTAGGGCTGAAGTACGATACCTTTCATTCTTAATATCAGCTCCATGCTCCTTTAGTCTAGTTTGCAAGGAGCGACCTGTTTCACCAATGTAGCTTTTCCCACGCGAGCAATCTATTTTATAGACTCGTTTAAGTTGTCTCTTATCAATGCTATCCTTGACGGATCTCATACCTTGTCTAATAGTTCCAGGGGCGGAGAACTGCGTGAATATGTTATTCTTCTTTAGGATTTTAGCAATTCTATCTGTAACTCCATGAATATAAGGTAGAAAAACCCTACCACATTGAGGTTGATCATGGGCCTTGGGTTCAAGAGATAATATCCTATTCTCGGCCTTCTTTATTGCTCTTTTAATCTCATATTCTTTGTAGCCTAGACCCTTAAAGGTTGACACTAAATGTTTCTTTTCTTCATTTATATGATCAGTGTCACAAATTCGAAGGGCCCTGATAGCAAGGGTGTTTAGAACACCAAATTTTTGGGCCGGGTGATGGTGGGACTCAGCATGGAGGTAGTTTTTTGTATGGGTTGATTTTCTAAAAACCTTATGCCCAAGGGAGCCATCATTTTTCCTGATGATGAGAATGTCTAAAAATGGGATGCTCATGTTTTCTTCAAGCTCCATAGTAAATTTAATTTCCGAAGAGATGGAATTTAGGTGAATAAAAAACTTTTCAAGCTCTGCTTTACCATGTGTCCATTTTATATTGGTATCATCGACAAATCGCTTCCACCATGCTAGTTTTAAGGGGTAAGATTCCAGGGCCTTCTTTTCAAAGTATTCCATGTATAGGTTAGCCACGATTGGTGAAAGGGGGGATCCCATTTCTTTTGTTCTCATCATGAGTTTCGTTTACTACCCTTTCGCCATTAGTAAACATTCCTTGTAGCAACTTTGTCAAATTTGTCTTTAGATCGTCCATTTTGCCTTCCATCTTAACTTCCACGTCATTCATCTTAGCTTCCAAACCATCCATCTTAGCTTGCACATCATTCATCTTAGCTTCCATGCCTTTTTTTAAACCATCCATGTTATCTTCCACGCCATCCATCTTAGCTTCCATGCATATCTTTAAACCATCCATCTTAGCTTCTGTTACTTTTTGTGAGAGTGAATTTTGTTGCACTTGGTCTCGTAATTTTGATATATCATGTTGCATTTATTCCTATTCATGAGTCATGCTAGAGCTTTCAGTTTGCTTACTAGGTGTTTCCATTTTCTTTCTTCGAAGCATCAATTAATGATAATTATGCTTCACTATGCCCTTTGAATTCCTTCAAACTAATTTTTCAAACCAAACTTATGCTAAAGAAAAAACTACACACTTTTTTTCACTTTGTAGGAGCTCGATATTGAATTTGATTTATCTCTGAAATTTCGGATCTCCAAGGTATGAAATTGCAAACTGTGGTAGCCCTCTGAGTCCTCTTTCCAATGCCACTAGTTTGATCGAAATTGGATTCTCCAAGGAAGAGTTATGCCCAATCTCCCAAGATGACCTGATTATACACTTTTTCAGTAGAGTGAAGTGTACGAAGTGCCATGTGTCATTGTTTCAACATTTGGACTTGAAAACAATGCACATAAAACTACAATCCGCCCTCTTTCTGTAACTTCTTACGAAATTTCAATCTGATACTCAGAAGAAAAAATAAAAAATTAAAAATAAAAAATAAATAAATAAATAAATAAAAAAATAAAAAATAAATAAATAAAATAAAATAAAATAAATAAAATAAAATAAAAATAAAAATTTATGATGATTTTCCCAATTTCACCAATTTGGGATGTAATTGGGGAGCCTGCAAAAACCCTAAATGTCTTGGACCGTATCTTCAAAAATATAGTGAAACAAGATCTAAAATACGGACCCAAGCTTCACCAAGATTTCGGCTCAAATGGGTTTTAATTTCCGAGTCCAAACCTTCATAGAAGAAAGATAATATCGAAAATGCCATGATGATCTGTTTGAGATGGAAGGCAAAATCCCTAACTTTCTCAGATCATATTTCCGAAAATGTAAGGATACCAGATCTGAAATTCAAACCTAAGGTTCAAAAATATTTAAGCTCAAATGGGTTTTTTTGTTTAGTTTCTGAAACTTCATAGACAAAAAGTTATAGAGAAATGCCACGATGACCTGTTTGGAGCAGCGAAACCCTAGAGCCCAAAGCTCTGATACCAAATGTTATGAACCAACTCACAAAAAGATAGAATAGATAGATCAACGACTTCAAAATCAGCCTCTTCGAGGGGGAAACCTCCTTTACATTACACAAATGAACAATTCTTGGATGATACAAATGACTAAACCTCCTTTCTATATATAGGAGTCTAAGGGGTCACAATATAATCAAAGAAGACATAACAATAATAATATAAAGACACAACAATAACAATAGTGGGCTTCTATGGGGCACACTAATAACAATATGGGGACAATAGGGGCACAAAAATAAAAATAAGGGATACAATCACAATAGTAATGGGGGAATCACTAGTATTATAGGGACCTAACAAATTTCGGCCCAAAACACCAACAAGTTAATCCCTCACAAACTCAGCCACTGTAAATTAAATTTGATCCTTGAAATTCAATGAACTTTGCACAATGGATTGGGAAATTTCCCTCCTAAATTAATCTCCCTAGCCACGATATGAACCTGCAACCAAATAATTGGCTAGGGTGGCTTTACAACCACCGAAATCAATGCCACTAGCTAGGGTGTATATTTCAACACTGAATCTGGGAACATACGTGAGTTTTCCTCTCTTAGCAAGCTATAAGAGCTTCTCAACAAATTCTTTGATAATTCTTCACATATCCTTCCATCTCCTTCTCTCTTTTAATAGTAATTTCCTCCTTCGAAAACCATGGGTTACTTTATTTCCCTGTTGCCGCAAAATCTAGCAGGCCAGTGGAGGAGGCACCCAACAAAGCAATCACTAGACCAAGTGACAACGATATGGTAGTATCTCATTGTCACCACAACTATTGCCCCTTTCTCTTTATGGGTTTTCACTAATGGGAGGGGTCTCGATAGTTAGGTCACCTAAGAGATGTTCTATGCTTAAAGGTATAAGGTGACTAGAGGATTTCTAAGAGAGGACTCAACTTAAGGACAAGGCTCAAGTGATTGAAAAGAGGCGATTTTCTTCCATTAGAAAAGTTGCAAATAGGGCATGCTAGACCTAGGGTTTGGGTAATAACTTGAAAAAGGGAATGTCCCAAGGTCAAGGTTTAAAGAAAAGGTTTCGAATAATAATTATTAGCAAGGTAAAGGCACATGAAATATTCAACAAGCCCTCTAGTTGAAGCTTTAACCAAACTAGGCTTTGGTAATAGGGAAAATAACTAGGGCAAGAGAAATAATGAATGAAAATGGAAAGAAGTCCACCAAAGGGAATGGTTTTGAGGCAACCACTACAATCCTTGATGTTTAAACCTTCCAAGACCAAAAAATCATCTTCCTAACCAATTCACACTAAGCCCCAATTGGTCACTTGGCCTTAAGAGGGCCAAATTAGGGAAAAGAGAGAAAAGTGATTTGAATTTATTGATAAAAGATGACTTGATCACCAACTTGACAAGGCGAGTGCTTAGTCCTTGGGTGGATGGAGTCTAAGGATTCTTAAGATAAGCTATAACTTGCAAAGGAGTAAGGATGTTTAATGCCCTAGCACAAACCCTAACTATTGCCTTTGTAAGGGATCAAGGTCATTTGGGAGAGATATAATCAAGATACACCAAGGGTATTTCCATTTACATATCATACATGAGTAATGCATACAATAACGAGAGCTAGATTCTATGCAATTGATTTTCAAGAAATTAGGATACAATAGAAAAACCTTAGATCATCAATTTATTCCATACATTAGACATAAATATTAGAAATTTTCAATAAACAAGCTCACTTACAAGACAATATGCATGAAAAATCCTTTATTGATCCAAGAAAACTACTCCAAATTCAAAAAAATAGCTCCAATGAACAAGCCTACTCCATAGATCACATCTTCACCAAGAAACAAGAGGTCGAAATCTCTCTAAGGAGGGTTGAAATAGTGCAAGAGATGATGATGAATAATAATGATCCTCTCCTCTATTTATATGAGGATGATAAGTTCTAATTTAGCCTAAAAGCCCCTACTGACGAGTAAAATCACAATGAAACCCTTGGGTTACAAGCCAACCCAACCAGATTTGACATAAATGCAAATAAAGGCCCACACATGTGAGCTGTGAGGCCTCTATGCTAATGTCATGCATGAAAAGTGCTCCAAATGCCAATCGTTGATGCCACAAGGTGCCAAATGTGGTGTAGTAGCATCTAAAAATCACTACTTGAGGGTTGGCCCTCAAATTTCCATGAATGGCCCATTGTGGTCCCCAAAGAGTGCTCCAAATGCCAATCGTTGATGCCACAAGGTGCCAAATGTGGTGTAGTAGCATCTAAAAATCACTACTTGAGGGTTGGCCCTCAAATTTCCATGAATGGCCCATTGTGGTCCCCAAAATGCAACTAGGGCACCACAAAAGGGTCTCTTGTGTCTACAACTGTGAAAAAGTGTCCATCTCTGCTCCAACGTTGAGGGCTTTCCAGGTGCTACTAGTCCTCCCAAGTCTCTGAAGGTGAGAGCATCCTCATCTAGGCCCTGGATCAACTGTTATCCCTCATATGGCGCTAAGGTTGACTTGGGGGCATGCTGGGTCCAGGTGTATCATCATGGAGAATCATCAATGTAGTGTAAAGTGGCAGAACATTCTAGTGTAAGAGGTGCCCAAGGTCACATGTGATATGCTACTGTTGCTCGGAGACCCAAGGCTCTCAACACTTCACCTGTGGGTGCTACTATACTTCTCTAATGGCCTAGGTACCTGTGGGTAAGGTGCCTAGGTCATTGGATGCTGAACCACCTGACAATCACAACATAAATTCTAGCGAAAGCAACCAGTCATCAAGGAAAATCATCATTATTGCATATAAGTGAACCAAGCTTGAATGTAATGGGTTATTTAATACTTCAAACATGGATTCCCTTCAAAATCAGTGCCTTGAGCTCGCAAGATGTTTCCTCCATAGCTGGTAGTGGCTAAAGGACAACCCTATTAGGTGTTTCGTACCCCCGGGGGGAAGTAGAATTTCCTTAGCCACCCTTTAAATTGATAAGTGTTAGTGAATAATAATGATGGTACAGAGGGAAGATGACTTCATGGCCAAGTGCCACAGTCAAAGGGACCAGCATGATGGGGATCCACATCCTGACTATATAGATGTGAGGAGAGAGCAATCGTGGATGCATGAGTTACCAACCCAACCTTTGTTTCTCCACCCCCCTTGTGTGCCTTTTACTTTTTCTTGATTTTTCTTTGTATTACTGCATGTAGCTCAAAGCGTTAGAGCTTGCTTTGAATGATGTATAGCAGTTGTATTACCCCTTAAGGACGGGTCATTTCATTGCTCATACGGTTTGGGACATGCAAGGGTTCCTTTTGATGATGTAAAGGAGCAACATGTGCTCAAGAACCAGATGATGGCCATAATGAGTGAGGTAGTGCTCATGCTAGGCTTTTGCTCACGTGCTAATATGTATGTCCCGACCATCTTGTGCAATTTGATATTTTTTTGTGATTTTGTTTTGTGGCCATGATATGCTCTTTCTTTTCTTTTATCTACATCAACCTCCCAGGACAAAGTTTCGGGCCCTACCCAGGTTTGAGGATGTATGGGTGCCAAATCCGAGAGAACCAATGGTCAGTTGAACCCAAGGAATGGAGATGAGATAAGAGCTTGTAATGTATAATGGAAAGTGGTAAGTATGGAATGGGGATAGATGGAACTATGTTATCTCAATCAGGGCTTCTCGAGTAGTACCCCTCATATACCCATTGGGCCATTAGGGGAGGCCCCACTGGACTAGGATCAAAGATTAACCCCCAATTTAACGTGAGGGAACAAGATCACGGTCAAAACCCCTTTTTCTTCCAGTTCACCCCATAATCTATATCAAATGCCCAAATACAAACAAGCATAAGCACGCGATTACAAAATGAATAAAGTACCTTTTGATCGGAATCCCACCTTCGTCCATGTGCTTTTGTGGGATGGGTGAGAAGTCAATGGATGATGCAAGTGGCAAAGATGTAATAGCACGTCATCAGCTAGTGGTGGCTATTATGTGCTGCATTGTTGGCTAGTTGGATGTGAAGAATGGGAGATTTTTTTTTCTCCTATAGGGTTACACATTTTAGTGGGTAACATTTCCAAAAGAGGCCTTTACCCCTTTTATTTAATTATTATTTGTTTTATTATGGTGACCCCTTAATTTTTCCTATCAATATCCCATGCAATCTAGATAGGTTATGACTCAACCTCCTTTTGCTTCTAAGGTTCAGAAGGGACACTGCATGTTAGAACAATACATTAAAACCAAAGGTACAATGGCTCTCCATATGACAAGTTGAAATCTGTTGACGGGGAATTATCGATACTTTTAAAGAAGCTCTCAACTTGATCTCATATATCTTTGATTACTAGTTGGATGTATCCACATCAAAATTTTAACCGACCAACAATGGATTCCTAAGGTACAAAACTCCTTGACATGGCTCAAACTGTTAGTTAGTGTCGTTTGTGAGATGATAAATTTTAAGAATTTTAGATAGTTCATCAAACTTCTTCAAAAATTCGAACCAGAATTTACCTTCTTTTTGGGGAGGGAAGATGACCTATTCATCCATCCTAAAGGCCAAATGGTCTTTTCTAATAAAAGACAACCTCTCATTGTCTTTCCTCGTGGCCTTCCAACAAGAGTTCTCTACTCATTTTTTATATCTCTGCCAAATTGATGGATTTGAAATCAACGTATATGGTGATGTCCAAAAGACTTGTATCTACAATTTCCAAAATTACTAAAGGTTCAACAAAATGTTGATCAACCACTCCCGGAGAGTTACATTGACTATGTTGGTTGATCCTTTTTATCCAAGTTTTCTTTCACAATGTTACTTGGGAATGAAAATTAACCAGTTGAGGCAATAAGAATCCTTCAATCTCATGATCGATTTGTGATAAAAATTGATGAACATGTCCTGAAATTTGGTTATTTTTTGCACTAAATCAACTTGACTTTGATCTACTTTCTCAAATCAAGATCATTCCTATAAAATTTTGTAGAATATTTAGAAGGTTTCCTAATGCATTATCGTCCTCTAAAAACTGCACAAGCTGCTTAATCCGTTAATAGATATCTTTTTAAGTGATCATGCAATCAAGGATAGTAAGAGGGCACTCTTCGCATTCCAAACCGATGATTTTGAATATTATTGAATAATATATTTTTGCTTCATAGCGTTGGGGTATTCGATCTGTTTCTTCTTTGTCCTCTTGGTTGTTGGCGAACTAATGACAATAGCCTTTAATCAACGATATTAAATGAATCGTGAGAATAGATATGGCAAGTTTTTGGGTTCATAGAGTAGTAAGTTAGGACCATCTATGTTTCAATTGCACAAATAGTGATTTGGATCATGTGAATGTGAAAGTATGTTGATGGCCATATTCTACCCCACTCTAGGTTATCAAACACTTTGATTCATCATGATTGAATCACAAATCTCATGAGTCTGCTGAGCCCGTCAAGTCTCATGTCAAGTTGGGTAACCCGCCAAATTTGGTGATGAGTCGGTTGAGTTGCCGATATTGACTATGACAAAGCTCACTGATGTGTGTCATTCCACGTTATTATGTTGCCAAGTCATTCACGAGTGGATGTTTTGCAATATTACTCCCCATATCTGACAGGTTCGTAGGGGATCAGTTCCCAATTTCTCCATATGGGCTGAGTAGATTGCATTGCATGCTGGGATCTTTCAGTAAAGTTGTTTTCGACAATTAGAATACATTTTAATTAGAATTACTTTAAATTTTTCAATATTTACTGAACAAAACTGTAATGTTCCAAACTTAAATAAATAGTCATATGAAAAGCAAAATGATTTACAGCACAAAAATTTTAAACAATCAGCAAATGCTCATAAAAACTCTGGAATTAAGAACCAACTGAGCCATTTTATTAATTAATGGCGCAAGGACAATATTATGGAGGAATGCACCTGGGCTTGCCTCAATGGCAAGCGTGATAGAACCCAGGTGATAATACAATGATCTCAAATGCTAGAAATGATTGCTCCTCTAATGCTCTGCGCTGCCCAGAAAATTTCACTGCTGCCTGGAAAGGAACTGCAAGAAACTCCTCCTTCGGTGCTCAGAAAATGATGAAACTTTAGCTACAAACTCCTTGGCCAAAATCCACAAAAACCCAGAAGTGGTTTGGCCCATTTTGGACTTCCCAAAATCGACCCCCAAAGGCACTATTCAATCCCCAACAATTCTACAATATATGTTGCAAAGATACGACTTAAAACCCCACCTCTGGTGCTTAGAAAACTATGAAAATTTATATTTGGAATCCTTGTCAAAACCCAGAAAATCCCAGAAAGGATTTTGGCTGGTTCAAACTTATGAAATTCGACCCCCTTGGAGCCCAACCTCAGCTGCCACTGCAAAACCTGGCCTGCTGGAAACTGCCTGTAAATCCTCCCAAAAATGCCCCCAAAGTGTTGGGCTGACCCTTGCTATCCAATCCATGATTTCCTGGGTGAGCTCTTAGCCTAAGACACCTGCTCCCAAGCTCCACGAAAAATTGCTAAGTGGCCTCTACGCTGTCCCCTAGCCCAACAATTCGAATTGCTGGAATGTTGGCTCTGCTGGCTGTAAAACTCAACATGAATGCTGGTCTATTGCTGCTATCTCAGCTCTCTAACTGTCCGACAAACAATCTGATCTCTGTTGGCCTCTATCTCCCTCTGCATATTCTCTGGCTGCCCAGAAATACACACTCCTTGCTCTGCGTTGGTTGGTGGTGCTACGTCACTGCCCCAAAACTCCTGAAATCCTTATAGAATTGCTTCTTTAGGGTGGGCACAGATGGTCCCCCGAAGTAGAGGTTGAATATTTCGCTTAAGAGATTCGTGGCTAAACAACGGGTTGACTCAGCTAAACAACCGGTTGACTCAGCGAAACAACAGAGTGAACAGTCAAGTGATTTTGTTTGCAAGATGTATGAATGAATCCCAAAATGAGCGTTGCTCCCTCCTTATAACTCCTTGGGCCTCCCTTGCCTCATGTGGACCCCTCCATCCACCTATTCGAATTTCCCTCCAAACTAATTGAATGGGCCAATTCGAATTCCCATGTGGGTGGCCCCCACATTCCACTAGCAACCAAATTAAGTCAAATTGCACCCTCAATCCCTAAGTCGAAAGTGATGGGTTCTCTTACTTAGCCAAAATTGTGCAAAATTGTGTAGCAGCACCTTGTTACAAATGCATTTGAGAAGCGACATGACAAAAACTAAGACACCAAGTAAATTTTAATATGATAGCAAGTAATTATGAGCAATTAAACTCTTTTCAACAAAGAAAAAATACTTTGAAACATAATATTCTTTTGAGAAATACCCGGATGCGGGTGATAATACGAGCCTTTAATGCAGGCATCTGTCACAACGCATAGAATGTGGTTGACAGGATGGGTTTGCGTTTCAAGACAGCGGTGATAGGATTACATTTAATTCCCATGGCAATTGATATAATGGTGTTGCAGCAGTGGAAGGACGGCGCCTTCAAGCCGAGCGAGTTTTCACAGAAGTTGACGTGCGAAGGGATGAGGGATCCCTGTCCTCTGCCGGCGATGAAGGCAATCGATTTGTTATTTAATCGACAGGCCCAGTCATACTAGAACTGGAACAAGACATTCGAGGTCGGCTTATGGCATGAGATTTTGCCTGCTGGACGTCTCAGGGTGGTGAAGCAGGGTCTTATTGCCCTCGCGTTCGGTGTTATGGTGCGCAGTAGAGGTGTGCCTCGGCGCGGAGGGAGATCTGGCATTCGCATTGCTTTCGACGGTGAGGAGGTGCATTCTGTCGCTCCCATGGAGGCCATGGCAAATTCATCCTCCAACTCTGAGCAGGAATTTCTGCTTCTGCCGGATTCCTACCAGCCAATCCGTCTCAGAATTCCTGGAAGGCTCCTGCGCTCAGATGTCATAGTGAATTTATCGATTTACCTCTCGGAGGCGGCTCCTGAAGACAATCCTTCCTCTTCCCAGGCCCCTGCAAGATTTCAGTCCAGCGAAATTTTGTTGGGAGATATGAATGGGAGGGTCTACCGCGTGCCCCGTCCCCTAGCTGCTGTAGCGCTGGTTGGTCAGCCTCCGCCGGCCCAAGTCCAGGAGAATTCGGATTTTGTTCCATCTGAGCAGGAAATTTGGCCTCCGGTTCATGATACTCAGGACAGAGAGGAAGGCCACAGCTCAATACAGCCAGGCTCAGAAGGACAGCTTCAGTGGAACGAGGATATGGTTATTTGGCTCGATACGCCTAGCCCGGAGCAGATGAAGCCACCGGAGTCGCCCAGTCACCCTTCCTGAGTTTCCTTGGTCACTATTCTCCAGGTTTTGGCTTAGTTTTCTCTATGTCTTTGTCGGTTCATAGTTTGGTCGCTCTTAGTTCTACTCCTCTGCCTTCTCATGAAGGTTTGTCTCTAGTCAATACAGTTTCAAATGTTAGTGTCTACAGGCTCTATAGAGTCTGGTTCTTGTATGTCTGCTGTCCAAGAGTCTGGTCTCTGTATGTCTGCTGTCCAAGGAACACAAAAGGACAAAATCTTGTAATGGGGTCTCACTGGAAAGATAGTCTGTTTCAGCTGTTTTTGTTAGAGGGCTGGGCATGGCCCCTCTCGAATGATGTAACCTTTGTAAATATTTTCTTACCTTAATATAGATTAGACTTTACTTAGAAAAAAAAAATATTCTTTTGAGAAATAAATCCTTTTCATTGGCTAAATCAAAGTAGATATTCTGTCTACTTTAATTTCAATCTACCTCTGTTAAAGCAATAATATTGACAAATCACAACACTGATCTCACTATTCCTTGTTAATCTTATCACTCATCACAGCTTGGGAGATTACGCACATGGAAGACCTCCTTATCTTGACGGAGTTAATAAACGAAGCTATTATGCAACCATTACTGTTGGTGGAAACGTAATACTATAAATATGTTTTTTATAGTGTTGGGAAACATTCTTCGATGATAACAAGTCTTTAACATAATTGCTTTATGTGAAACTCTCTTATTGAAGTTTCTTTGGAAAGCAATAAAATGTTGTAGACCAAAAATATTTGGTGAAGACCTGTTCTTTCTAATGAACATATCAGCATGATGCTTCTTCATGAAACCTTGAAGACTTACAGTCACAGGCCCGCTTAACACCGTCTACTGTATTTCTAAGAAGCATTGCAACAATCATTGGTCCAACTCCACCAGGTACTGGAGTGATCCATCCAGCAACCTCCTTGGCCTCCTCAAAAGCAACATCACCTACTAATCTGTAGCCTGAACTTCTGCTGAGGTCATCAACTGCATTTGTACCAACATCAATAACAGCAGCACCTGGTTTGATCCAATCTCCTCTGATCTGGGCAAAGACAACATACGAACAGTACATCAATTTCCATGTGCAAGGTACAAGATGGCAATTACGAAACAAAGTTAACTTAAGAGAAAATGTTTTCACCATGAAATCTCTATCAAAAAATCAAACAAGCATATTTTTTTTTAAACTTGAAATTTCAGAGAATAGAAAATAGTATGCTTCTAGTACTAATGAAACTGAAAAGCTAGGTACAAAATATAAAAGTTTATTTTTCCTGACAAAAGTTGACAAATCAATCACTTAAAATCATTGACACCCCAAGATCCCAAATAAATCAGGGAATGGGGAATCATATGGAATCATAAAACATTAAGAAATATATATAGAAATTATTATTAATGTTAAAGGTCTAAAACAATAATTATACAGCTATCGAGGCAAAGGCGAAGCTAGAGACAAGGCATTACAAGACTCGAAGGTTATGACGATAGTAAGTGCCACGGCATACTGTCAAAACTATGAGCAAGGACCTTGAGCAATAGATGGATTCTCTACTTGATTAACAGCTCCCAGCATCCTGAGAAGATATCTTTTGACAGAAAGCCTAGATTACCACCAGATGAGTGCTAGTAGGTGTAGACTGGCTGCCGTTTTTCATAATTATGGTCATAATAGAAAATTTAAACAATATTGAAGGAGTTGTGGTGACTTCAGATTTGCTGCAAACCCTAACCACAGTAGAAGTGTCCACCTTGAAGGAGGCTTTGAAGAAACGCACTAGCTCTAATGAAGATGCATGGCATTCTTTTATCATCCCAAGAAGAACTAATTCTCTACCTTGAAGAATGCCGTCTTTGACTTCACACCTATCATTATTTTGAGGGTAGTTACAAAGTGATTATATAAAATAGAATCCTCAGCCTCGAAGGTCCTAAAGCAGCCCATTTATTCAAGAAAAAAAGAATCTTCAAGTGTTTGCTCATGATAAATAGTACAAGTGGCATTTCTAGACCTTTCTTGGAGAAAAGAAGGATCTAAGGCTCTCTAGACTTTTCCAAATAATATTTATTGTAAAATTAGTTGAGGAGAAAAGGCTATAAAAGGATGAGCTCTTCTCATTTGCACATCAGATGTTCAAGTGGAGAAAATCTATCATTAAGGCCAAGGGTATTGTAAATTTGTAGGTCAGAGGGAGGAAAAGCTTGGGTGAACTATGTTATCTTCGTTTAAGGTATAGATCATATTGATGTTATTGCTGCCATATGAAATTTTGCTAGTATATCTCTATCTTCAGATATGTTACATGCTTCTTGTTGACTGTCTGGATGCTAGAAAATGACATTTTGGAGAGGTACTCATGCCCTCCTTGTCCCTTGATGTAATCAGTGTTTGTCAACGAAGTTTAATACTACTACTCACTCTTGATTGCTGTTGCTGCTTTGTTTTGAGTTGTTAAATGACAAAACATCTTAATGGGATTATAATACAGTTCTTTGCATCAATGCGGTTGAGTTCTTTGGTAATGTTCATGTATAATATGACTTGCTAATTTCTCCTTCATATTTCAAACTTCTTCAGCATATAATGCTTTGACACCATTTTCCAAAGGACAAGGCACTCATTCTTACTTGTCTTCTCACCCTCTATTTAAAGAGATCATGAAACAGACAAATCACTAATCTATTTTTTAATCTGTGCTAATAGATAGATTAGCAATTTGATATTAGGGAAACCACCCTTGCGTTGAAGGAAAGACACCCTAAAGTGAAGGGAGATTCTTTTTAGGTGGCAATGGGTATAACCGATGTTATCATAACTGAACTGGTGATCGAACTGAAAAATCTTGTGGACCAATAACTGGTCGGAACTGGACTAGAACTGGAAAAAAACTAGTTTACCAAAAATACATAAAATATTCATATTTTAAAGAAAAAACATATATATTCATGTGAATCCATATGAATCCAAAGCATTTATATACAAATATGCAAAATATCTCATTTATATAGCAAGTAATAGTGCATATAACCAAAATAGCACTTAGTGCAAAATATCGTTGAACCAAAAAAGTTAAAAACATCAAGAAGCACGTTCTAAAAGGCCTTTATAGCAATGTTGCGAAAATCGCGATCGGGATTAAATCGGCGAAGGGAAAAAATCATAAAAATCGGGAAAAAATCATAAAATACAAATATATATATATATATATATATATATATATATATATATATATATATATATATATCTAAAGCATCTACAACATAAAATGAATACATTGACACATAAATATGATAAAATAACTAATATATAAGATGTGTAATATCATTTCTAGTGCTACGTTACACATAACAGTGAATCATGCCTGAATAGTAAGTCCTAACTCCTGAGTCCCAACTCAATCTCAAAATATCAACAAAAAATATAATAATGTATCTTATATCATGAGTCATAATGTCATATACAATGAAATGAATCAAATAACTAATACTACTGATTTCCTTTGCCTCTCTTGCGAGAAAATGCAATAGCTTTCCTTTTCCCTCTAGATGTAGATGTTGGTGCAGTTGGCAGTGGACTTTGCTGTGCTCTAGAAGCTGAAGAGCTAGGAGCTACAGGAGGTAGACCACCACATCCTCTACTGGCGACAGGGGTTGCCTAGGTAGGTGGTGTCACCTCCTCCTCTTGTTGCTCCTCCTCCTCCTCCTCTACGCCTTCCACTACCTCCTGCGCTAACCAATCTGTAATATTCCTAATTAGCTATGGCTAATTGGAATATTCGATTTTGTTCAATTTTTGCCTTCTATAGTTATTTGTTAAAAAAAAAAAAAAAAAGGGAGGAAGGGGGAACATAACTCACTTTAAAATAAAAAGTCACTTCCTAGGTAGCATAACGTTGTGACTTAAAGGGGAGCCAAGGGGGCCAAAGGGGAACGCAAAAATGGAGCCCACGCAGACACATGGAGGAACTGCGCAGGAGGAAAAGAACACGTGACAAGAGGGGAATCACGCAGGAGGAGGTGAGCCTAGGGATTGTGAGAGGCAGAGGCTATAAAATAGATAGGAGCCCCCTCATTTTCGATCATTCAGTTATGTGCATTTTGAGCTAGTCGTTTTGACATTTGAGCACGCTGGCTGTTTAGCTAGTCTGCAGCACTGTTTAGTGCATCGAGTGTCTCCGTTCAGAGATCTCACCCTTAGCCCCGGGGGACTTTGAGTGCCTGCTTGGGCAAGGTATTTCCATCGGTATTTCAGCAATAGTTCTATTATCATTTCAGCAACAGTTTCATTAACGTTTTGGAGGACTACGCAGCACTTGGAGAGGGCCGCAATTCTTTTTGATTGCAGTGCTGGATTGAGGGTTTGCAAGTGGATTTATGCCAGGAAATTGAGCAAGGGTCCAACTCTTGTCTCATTGGAGGATTTTTGGCAAGGTTTCAAGCAATGTTTTAGGTAGAGTTTAGAGGGGCTTTCTTCAGTGGTAGCATAGGACATTGAGGGATTGCACAGAACCCCAAGGGGGTGTTTTCTAGGGGGTCGACCATTCCAGGAAAGCTTTTTGGATTTTTTTGGGATTTTTGAGTAGAGCCCGAATCCAGAGTTTCAGCTTGTTCTAAGGAGAGGAGCAGCCCCAAATCATCGCTTGTTTCCTAGCAGCAGCAGCAACACAACAACAAAGAGGCCATTCTTATCATTCTGAGAGTATTTCTTCACTTGCCTTGTGCAAGTCGAGGTGCCATTTGTCTGTTTACCTCTTGTACTCATTTTATTGCTCAGTATAATAAAATGGCTTAGCATTTTCTCGCTGCCTTTCTTGTGTATCTGCTTATATTTCTGGTTTACATTATTATATGTTGTTCCATTGTTATTTCATCACTTCTAGGTTATTATATCATTTGTACATATTTGGTTGGAATTTTCGCTGGGGTTTGAGGAATATTCCGGGTTAGGGATATTACAGAATCATCGGCAAATTCCATGAGAAGCCTCTCAGCCTCAACCCTCCATGCAGCAATGGTGTCAGTCCCATCCAATGAGATGGCCTCCATATTAGGTATCCTCTCAAATTGCCTCACCCACAATCGAAGATTGTAGTAGATGTAGATCATGTCATTAAGTCGTTGGGACTCCAACCTGTACAAAGATCATAAAATAATAATTATAAAAAAAATATTATTTAATGAATTCAAAAAATTAATTGAAAATTTGGAATATTTTAAGTTTTAAGTTTAACCTGTTGCGCTTCTTGTTGTGTATTTTTTCAAATACACTTCAATTGCGTTCGTATCCTGAGGAGCTACATGTTTTGCTGAAGATTTGAATGGCAAGCTTTCGCAGATGGGGTACTCTGGCACCATAGCGAGTCCACCATGCATCTACAACAAAATTACAAATAAAATAAACATAAGAAAAAACGAAATTTGAAAGTTGAAGCAAAGTATGAAGTTATGAACTTGAAGAGACAATGAAATTTGAAACAAACTAAAAAATACTTGGCATTTTAGTCTTCCTATCAACCACAACCATCTCAAAGCTAAATGTGCCACCTGCCATCTTGTATATCTCCATTTCTTTGGAGATTTCTGCACGTTCTGTTGGAGATCGCACCATCCTCTGAACACAGGTTAAGAATCCATCCATGATCTCAGCATCAAATAAGAACCCACATAGATAAGAAAATGCGGGGTTTAGGTAGATCCCTGCAGCATGAATGGGACGATGGAGTGTGTTGTTCCATCGTTCATCAATCACTTCCCATAGGAGTTGTTTCTAAAACCCCTCATCTCCCTTACCATCATAGTAGGCCCGAATGGATTCTTTGGCTCTGTCCATGGCCTCATACAAATAGCCCATTGTGGGCTTCTCACCATCAACTAATCATAGAACCTTTACCAAAGGTTCAATAACGCTACACATCTCCTGCACTCCCACCGAGAAGTTTTCTTGGTATGAAACTAATCTGCATATGGCCTCTCCCTCTAGTTTGTAGCTAAATGTCAAAGCACGCCACTCATCTGAAAGAAACATTCTCTTCACATCCCACATAAAATTCAAGAGGGATTGAAGAGATATGAAACTAGTGGCAAACCATGTAATGGTGGGGCACACCAACTCGTTGTTGGTGAATTTTCTGATCAAGCTAAGCACATATGCATGGTTATATATAAATTTTGTAATGCTTTTTGATAAGTCAACAATATCTTTGACAAATGAAATCTTTCCTATGTTCTCCAACATCAAATCAATACAATGTGCAACACAAGGTGTCCAAAATAAAGTAGGACGCCTCTCCATAAGCATCTTGTCAGCAGCAACATAATTTGCAACATTGTCTGTTATGACTTGGGCAAAATGTTCTGCACCCACCTCCAAAATAAACACATCCAACAAATCACATAATAATTTTGCATCTTTGATATGTGAAGATGCATCAACAAATTTCATAAACATTGTCCTCTTTGGACAATTAACCAATAAGTTTATAAGGGTTCTCCACTTTTGGTCGGTCCAACCATCTGACATCACAATGCATCCTATTTGTGCTCATGATGCCCTAAACTTCTCCAATCCTTTAGTGCAGTCAACCTTTTCATCTTGAAGAATGCGCCCTCTAAAGTCATCATAAGAAAGGATTTTGTACCCTAGACCAACAATTGCAATAACATCAACAGAAGACTAGAAAAATTGATTATTCCTTACAACACTGAAAGGAATATCACTCCAAAGGAGAAACTTGCCCAACAACTTGTCAGCTTGTTCTTTCTCCTTTTTTTTAAGCATTGAAGTGATAGATGGTTGTGAACCAACCATGGTTATAGGAACAAAAAATGATGAGATAGCTATAGAGTTGGTTCTAGACATTGATGTTGAAGTAGAACCAGTGCCACTTCTGTATTCACATCCTAACACACTCTCTGCTAATTGCTTCTTCAGATCTACTTTGGTCACTTTGTCTTGCTCTAATTCTTCCAATGATCTCATGGCTCTTTAGATGATTTCCGCATTTGTATTGGTGCAAGGCCCTACATCACGTTCAAGGATTTGTGCAAGGTGATACTTCAATCTATAAACCTCCCCTGATATATGCTGCGCACACAACTTGCAAGACAAGTTTATTCTATCAAACCCTCCATTAGGTTCACCAAATTCCCACAGAGAGTCCAATTTCCTTGACATGTTTGTAACTTAGTTGAACTCTTGAGTTTCAATGTAGGATGAAGTTTGAAGTTGAACTTATGGCACAATAAGAATTGCAAGTTAAAAAAATAAAAATAAAAATTAGCTACATGACACAACACATTGAATTTTTGACAAACAAAAAAAACCTCAACTCAATCCAACAATAATAGAAAAAATGCACATTCAAACCCACTAAAAAATGATGCAAAAAAATAGAGCACAAGAAAAAATTAAACTAATAAATCTAACAATCAAGCTTTTGCTTTTTTGACCAAAATGAACCCTCTCCGCTCATGCAACAAAAATGAAAAAAAAAACACCATCAAATCCACTCAAAAATCATTGATAATCAATGGGTTATAGAAACTCAAACAAAAACAAGAAAAAAACAAAAAAAAATGGCTAAATTTGGTGCCCATACTTGGAAACCATGGTTTGTCGAAGAAATTTTGTCCAAACACGAAGTTCTCTTGCTTGGAATGCTAAAATCTCTCATTTTTCTCCTCCTCTGCCCTAGTAGACGCCTTCCCCTCCTCCTCAGCTCTCAAACAAGTCCATTGTTTGCTAAAAATGAGAAATAAAACTCATCAATTTGCTTATAAAATGCGTTGTCCTGGAGGGTTGTGATTTTTTCGAAAAAACAAACTTTGTAAAAATCGGGCGATAATATCGGTTGAGTCAAAAGATTGCGATTTTCGCGACACTGCTTTATAGTCCGAAATAACATGAAAGTATGATACTATAGTCTAGATTCTACAATACTATAGCTATAGCCTACAAGTGCTCATTGTCAATGTCATCAATCATCATCCTGAACATCCTCCTCATCCTCATTTGAAGAATGAGTAACATCCAAGTCTGCAATGGGATTATGGCTTGATTCCCCTAACCCCAAAGCTACTACTAATGCTTCTGGTATATTAGCCTCTACAACCTATGGAGGTGGGTCCAAGTCCAACCAAGAAAGGTCTTCATTGTCAAATGTTCTTGTTGTTAGAAAATCAGAAAGGCAAAAATATTTTCTTATATAGATAATTACTTGTGATTCTTTTATCTTTATGTTCTTTTATCTTTTAGTTCATCAAGTAATTAGCAAAACAATCGCACAAGGACAACAAATGTAGGCAGATAGCCAGGGAAAAGTCCCTATATAGGGGAAAACCCAGTGAACAATTCTTGCTTTAATAGTTTCTCAAGATAATCCAAGACTCTTGACCTAGACAAAGACTTCCTCTACACTAAATCAGCGCTCAATCCTTATTGCCGATTATAAGAACCCTAATTTCAAATTAATTATAAATACTAGAACATGCAATTTGAATACTGGATTTGAAAGATTAATCTAATGAATTGAAAGATTAATCTAATGAATACCAACCTGTCTGCGCTGCTGCAAATTTGTGTGCTCTATTGTAATTCTTGTCCGACTATGTTACTAAAACAGTGAAAACCTCTCTGCTAAACTGGGTACAACCTAAGTACTCAGTCTCAGAAAGCTTTCCAATTGAAGGAATCTGATTCCCCTGTGCCCAAAAACTCCAGTATAATCAAGACTCAAGTTCCCTTCATAGTTGTACCACCGTGTTCCAAAATTGTTCGCATCTCTGCTCCCTCCGTAAAAATGGTTTTTCTCCCCCCTCTTTCAAGATTTCATTCCTTCTTTTATTTCCTCATCCACCGCCTTCTTCTCATCTTCATGTCAATATTTTGGTTACATGTAACTTTTATGAAATCAAATCTCATTTGATTTCGTTGATTTTTATTTGGATACGCGGTTTTGATTTAATAAAGTTTATTTATTATTTTAATGAATTAATTAAATTTATTTAATTTTGTAATTTTAATTTAAGTTATATTATCATCTTATTAATTTTAAATTGTAAATTTTAATTTGTAAAATAAAATTAACATTTTCTGTTGGTTTTAAAGATTTATCATATATATGATACTCTAGTAAGGTATTAATTTATTACCTTAATTTATATCTCCTCCTGTAGTAACTAGTTTATATATAGTGCGATACATGCGGGTCCATGCATATGTAGCTATCATATGGAGGTCTCTTATGTATGCTAATACTTGTATTTTATTTATAGGTGGGTCATTACATACATCCCTCATTCCAAAAACTTCATCCCGAAGTTAGGGTTTCTAAAATATATTAGTGATTAATGTGAGTATATAAGTCTTTATATTTCAAGATTGAATTCATTTTATATGGGTATTTAAAACTTTGTTTTCTTAAATATTTTAAGATTTTACAACTATAATATTCACGTTTTGCCCCAGTTGGTTCCTCAAGCTACTCTAAAATCATCCTATCCTTCCTAATCTCTTCTGCTTCCATCCTATCCGTCTTCTACTAGAGTGTGCCATGGCGTCAGCTATACTGATTAACCATTCATAGGCTCTCAAGGGTATCAGCGTCGATTATATCAACCTGATTGCCTAGTAGGCATCTAGCAATCATTATCACATGTCTAGGGGAGCGTGACTCACACAGTCCTCCCATGACTCCAAGTTTTGGAGGATAAACGGTGGGCAATACCTCCACCCCTCATAGTGGAACCTGAATCAATGCTCTTTCATGGAACCTCATTGAGTTTTAATTGTACTTAAGTTTTTGTCATCACGTTGCCGTTTTGGTAACAACACTAGCTATAATGTAAACACTTGTCCATATATTATAGCATATGCATCAGTATATATATAAAATAAACAATTTCTATATAGCTCATACATGTTTTTATTTCTAGTATAACGTATTTGGTCATGTCCTGCTCATGTTATTGACTTTCATATTGAAATTGTAATCATCCTTTTATTTCTATCTCATTAATTATATCGATATGCATAAATGAAGCAAAATTTATAATATCTTAATTCTTATCATAATTCATGATTTATATTTTATAGCAAGATTAATCAAATATTGAACTTCACCTTGGTATCCATAACTCATTAAGGTTAATTTGAATAACATTTCCCATCTTGATATCCACGTACCAGTAGAATTAAGCAAATAACATATATCATATTTCAATAACATAAATATTCACATTTATATATGATCATTCCAGAATGGTTTTGAGTATCTAATTTGAAGTAAAGTAAATATATACAAAATATGGCTTAAAGTTCTTCAAAATTGACACAAGTTGGGTATTTTTGACATATGATTTCCGTATCTTCCCAAGTAGCCGATCCAGGGCTATACTTGTCGCACTGGACCTTAACTTTTTCTACTAAACAATTCGTGAACTATCGAACCCTACGTTCCAGTATACATAATGGTTCGACCGAAATTATTCCCTCATCCAATACTTGCATTTCCTTCCATTGAAGGTTATGAGATTTGTCAGCTACTGTTGGGTCCCTATAATACTAGTGATTACCCCATTACTATTGTAGTTATACCCCTTATTAATATTTTTGTGGCCCTATTGCCCCCATATTGTGCCCCATAGAATCCATTTATGGTTATTTTTGTGGCTTTATATTATTATTGTTAGGTCGGCTGGTTTATATTGTGACTCCTTAGACTCCTATATATAGAAAGGAGGTTTTGTCATTTGAATCATCCAAGAATTGTTCATTTATGTAATGTAAAGGAGGTTGCCCCCTCGAAGAGGCTGAATTCTAAGGCGTTGATCTATCTTTTCTATCTTTTTTGAGCTGGTTTCATAACAGCTACGTAATGTCTTAATACAGATACATGAAATACATTATGAACTTTATGCAAGTGACATGGCAGTGGAAGACAATAGGCGACAGGTCCAACTCTTTCCATGACTTTAAATGGTTCGATAAATCGAAATGACAACTTTGTCCATTTTCCGAATTGAATAGTGCATTTATTTGGTTTGATGCGGATGAAAACCTAATCCCCTACTTCATACTTCCTGTTAGTTCTGTGGGCATCAGCATAACTCTTTTGTCTATCCTGTGCTTCTTTTAACCGTTGTCTAATTTGTTTTACCTGTTCCTCCATCTCTTGGATTAATTCTGGCCCTACTATCACTCAATCTTCTAACTAGTCCCAACTTAACGGTGTTCTACAAGGTCTGCCGTATAATGCTTCAAATGGAGGCATTCCAATTGAACTGCGGTAACTGTTATTGTATGCAAATTCAACCAAGGATAAGTACTTTTCCCAATGTGACTGCTGATCCATCACATACATTCTCAACATATCTTTTAGTACTTGATTTACCCTTTCTGTTTTCCCATCAATTTCAGGATGATAAGCTGTACTCAAATTTAGTTGAATTTCTAAGGCTGACTACATGCAAGTCCAAAATCTTGAAGTGAATCTCGAGTCTCTATCTGATATAATATTCTTAGGTATTCCATGAAATCTAATAATTTCATTTATAAATACTCAAGCTATGTCAGCAACTTCGTAAGTATCTCTTACGGGAATGAAATGGGTATTTTTCGTTAATTTATCCACTATCACCAGAATAGCATTGTGTCTTTGTGAAGTAAGATGTAGCCCAGTGATAAAATCCATAGAAATGATCTCCCATTTTGTCATAGGAATGTCATGAGGTTGCAGAAGACCTGCTAGATGACAATGATCAACGTTTACTTGTTGACATTCAAGACATTTTGCAACGAATTGAATGATATTGCGCTTCATGCCCAACCAGAAGAAGAGTTTCTTGGTATCAGTATACATTTTCTTTACTCCGGAATGTGCATAATATACTGCTTTGTGGGCTTCCTTAAGAATGGTGTCTCGGAGATCCCCGTTATTAGGAATATACATCCTTCCATAAAATCGCAGGATTCCATCATCTTCTAGTTCATATCCTTCAAACTTAGGTTCTTTTGGCTTTTTACTATCAAGACTAGATCTTACCTTTAAATACCAGCTATCTCTTATGAAATGTTCTAGTACTCGTTGCCTTAAGTCTACTTTGATAGGTATGAGGGAAAATATTCGGTGTCTTCTGCTTAAAGCCTCTGTCACTATGTTCTCTTTTCCTTTAATGTATGATATTCCAAAGTCATATTCACTTAGGAATTCACTCCATCGTCTTTGTCTAGCATTCAAGTCTCTTTGGGTGAACAAATATTGTAGACTTTGATGGTCGCTTTTAAGCATAAAGCTTCTCCCTACTAGATAGTGTCTCCATATCTTTAAAGTTAGTACTAAAACGGCTAACTCTAAACCATGAGTGGTGTAGTATTCTTCATGAGGCTTTAACTTTCTTGAAGCATATGTTATTACTCCTCTATCCTCCATTAATACTGCACCTAACCCTTGCTTGGATGCATCAGTACATATAATAAAATCTTTGTCCATATCAAGGACTCTTAAGATTGGTGCACTAGTCAGTAGTCTTTTGAGTTCAACGAATTCTTTATTACATTCCTCAGTCCATTTATGCTTAACACCTTTACATTGAAGAGTTGTAATTGGCTTTGCAATTTTGGAGAACCCTTCCACAAATCTTCGATCATAACCGGCTAAACCCATAAAGCTCCGCACTTCATGTGCATTTTTCAGTATTGGCCATTCCATGATTGTTTTTACCTTCTCAGGATCTATTGAGATTCCTTCACCAGATGTGATATGACCTAAGTAATGAATCTTTTCCTGAAAGAAAGAACACTTGGATAACTTTCCATATAACTGATGTTTTCTGAGGCAGGATAATACTATCCGTAAATGATCTTCATGTTCTTTCTTATTCTTGAAGTAGATGAAAATGTCATCTAAAAAACTTGTACAAATTGATCAAGATATTTGCGGAAAACGATATTCATAAGGTTCATGAATACTGTTGGTGCATTAGTCAACCCAAATGGTACCACAGTAAATTCATAATGCCCAAAGCGTGTTCGGAATGCAGTCTTAGAAATATCGTTTTCCGAAATCCTTAACTGATGATAGCCTGATCGTAGATCAATTTTTGAAAAGACAACAGCTCCTTTCATTTGGTCGAAGAGGTCATCAATTCAAGGCATTGGATATCGATTCTTTATTGTAGCTCGATTCAAGTCTCCGTAATCTATGCATAATCTTAAGGAACCATCTTTCTTCTTGACAAAAATTACAGGAGCACCCCAAGGTGATATACTGGGTCAAATGTGTCATATATCCAATAGTTCCTTCAATTGAATTTGCAATTCTTGAAGTTTTCAAGCTGTCATTCTATAAGGTGTTTTAGAGATTGGTTGAGTACCAGGTTTCAATTCTATTGTGAGATCTAGCTCTTTTTCAGGGGGTAATCCTGGTAGTTCCTTTGGAAATACATCCAGAAATTCGGCTAACATCGGATATTGTTCTAAAGATGGTTCTTTTTCTTTGCTTACTTCTTAAACTGCGTATGTTTGATAACCTTTCCTTAAGCAATGCATCATTTGCATTGCTGATATGTAGCATAAAGATATTTTTCTCTTAATACCTTGAATTTGGATCGTCTCTCCTTCATCATTTATACTGAGAATTCTTTTCCCATAACAGTCTACCCAAGCTTGATGAGCTTCTAACCAATCCATACCTATGACAAGATCATAAGTTCCTAGGGTTGTGACATAAACTTTCAATTTAGTCGAACAGACCCCTAGATCAATTTTGCATTGTTCCACACTTAAGTCTATGGATTGGAGTTCTCTGGAGGCCATTTCTACCTGTCTAAAATCATTTTGTTTGTGAGTTGCCAACCCACATTTATTTAATGCATATATGAAATGAAACTATGTAATGAAACCAGCTCAAGAAAAGATAGAAAAGATAGATCAACGCCTTAGAATTCAGCCTCTTCGAAGGAGCAACCTCCTTTACATTACATAAATGAACAATTCTTGGATGATACAAATGAAAAGACCTCCTTTCTATATATAGGATTATAAGGAGTCATTATATAATCAGAGCCTACATAACAATAATAATGAAAGGGCACAATAATAACAATAGTGGGCTTCTATAGGACACAATAATAACAATATGGGCACTACATGGGTACATCAATATAATAAGAGGGTTGTACTAGTAATAATAAGGGGTTACACTAGTAGTATAGGGGCCTAACATGCCCCTCTCCTTCAAAAAGTGTTGTCCTCAACGCTTGAGTAGCTCTTGATGCTTCTGTATAAACTTCTTGTCCTCCGATGTGGAATCTTCAGCGGGTAAGTTCTTCCACTTGATAAGATACTCTGAAATTGATTGATTTCGTAGCTGTCGGGTTCTTGTTTCTATGACTGCTTCAGGTTCCAATATGATTTTTCCTTCCTCTTCAATTTCTGGCAATATTGTTTGAATTGGAATCTTTTGCAACTTTTGAATAAGTGGCCATACCTTTTCATCCTTCTTCGATTCATCCCTTGCTTCGTTTATCCAATCTAGTTGGATAATAGAAATAGCACAAAACAATGCTTCCACATCCTCATCCTTGAAGAGTCTTCCCATTCGATAAGGTCGCCATTTTTTAAGTGCACGTAGTATTGCTAACATTTCCTTCTCATAAATAGCTTGTTTGAGATGTAGTAAAAATACCCAATCATCTACATCAAAACATTTTTCACTATGATGTTGATCTACCTGTTGTTTCGTTTGATTTTGCACCAAAATGGCATTATCCTTTAAAAGTTGGAGAACTTGTTGTTGATGCACGATGTGATGTTTCACCACTTGAACCTTTTTCTTCTTGATATGTCCTTCTATCTTTAGAGTTTGAGGAGTGATAATTTCTTCCAATCCTTTACAAGATACGGTCGGATTCATTTCTTGATGCTCGATGTGATCTTTCACTTCTTGAACATTTTTCTTCTTGATATGTCCTTCTATCTTGATAGTTTGAGGAGTGGTAATTTCGACCAATGAATTACAAGATATGGTTGGATTCATTTCTT
>APFE031472641.1:192153-230771 GCA_000404065.3 Pinus taeda
TCGGTAAGGTCACCATTTTTTAAGTGCATGTAGTATTGCCAACATTTCCTTCTCATAAATAGCTTGTTTGAGATGTAGTAGTAAAAATACCCAATCACCTACATCAAAACATTTTTCACTACAATGTTGATCTACCTGTTGTTTCGTTTGATTTTGCAGCAAAGTGGCATTATCCTTTCAAAGCTGGAGAACTTGTTGTTGATGCACGATGTGATCTTTCAACACTTGAACTTTTTTCTTCTTGATATGTCCTTCTATCTTTAGAGTTTGAGGAGTGATAATTTCTTCCAATCCTTTACAAGATACGGTCGGATTCATTTCTTGATGCTCGATGTGATCTTTCACTTCTTGATATGTCCTTCTATCTCGATAGTTTGAGGAGTGGTAATTTCTGCCAATGCTTTACACAATATGGTCTGATTCATTTCTTCTATCTCTGGGGTTGGATCCTAGCGTATATCCTCTTCTTTTGATGTTTCTTGATCCTTTTCTTCCTCCTCTTCATACTCTATGTAAAATAATTTCTTCTCAACACACTTATGACCTTTAGTGCATTTGCTATCACAATTGTAACAAAGCCCTTTTTCTCTTTTTTCTTCCAATTGTTGTGGTGTAACCGTTGTAGGTTGTGGAAGGCTAGGAGAAACAACACTTCCATCTTCATAGCTGTGAGGGGTAGAATTCATTATTGCCATAATTTTACTTTCTAGTTTGTCACAAAGCCCTTTTACTCTTTCCAATTGTTGTGGTGTTACTCTAAAGAAGGTGTTGCTCTTTGTATCCTCATAATGTGCTATCATTTCCTCTGTGAGAATTGACCACGTAACAAGTCGTTTACGAGAACAAAGCCTTTTATACCATAAAAATTGATCCGGTTCTAAATATGAAGATGCAATACATACCTTCTGTAACAATTGTACACCATGTAGATCAAAATATTACTCCATCTGAAGTATCCAATTTATCGGATCCTTCCCATCAAACTTCCTCATCTTATTTTTTCTTGATTTTAGGAGCTCTATCTTGAAACGACTGTAACTCTGTACTTTCAGATCTTTAAGTTCTGAAATTGTGTCCTGCAGTAGCCCTCTGTGTCCTCTTTCCAATGCCACCCGTCTGACCCCAATTGGATTCTCCAATGAAGAGTTATACCAAATCTCCCACAGTGACCTAATTATAGACCTTTCCAGAAGAGCGACCTTGTATGAAGTGCCACGTGTCACTATCTGGACCTTTGGCGCTGAAAAATATCTAGACGAAACTACAGTCCGTCCTTTTTCTATAACTTTTTGCGAAATTTCAATCCGATGCTCAGAGAGAAAGTTATGACGATTTTCCCCAGGTCACCTGTTTGGAATGTAATTCAAGATTCTGCAAAAGGACCAACTTCCTCAGTTCATATATTCGAAAATATAGCGCGAAAAGCTCTAAAATTCGGACCTGAGATTCAGTGCGATGTCTTCTCAAATGGGTTTTTTTTTAGCTTCTGAAACATCGCAGAAAGAAGTTATAGCGAAAATGCCACGATGACTTCTTTGGAGCAGCGAAACCCTAGAATCCAAAGCTCTAATACCAAATGTTATGAAACCAGCTCAAGAAAAGATAGAAAAGATAGATCAACGCCTTAGAATTCAGCGTCTTCGAGGGGGTAGCCTCCTTTACATTACATAAGTGAACAATTCTTGGATGATACAAATGAAAAGACCTCCTTTCTATATATAGGAGTCTAAGGGGTCATTATATAATCAGAGCCTACATAACAATAATAATGTAAGGGCACAATAATAACAATAGTGGGCTTCTAATGGGGCACAATAGTAACAATATGGGCACTACATGGGTACATCAATATAATAAGAGGGTTGTACTAATAATAATAAGGGGTTACACTAGTAGTATAGGGGCCTAACAAACTATCTGTGGCACCAGTATCAAATAAGATTTTGAATTTTATACCATTAATAATACCTGAGGATTCCACTACAGTGGATTGATGTGTTGCTTGATTGTTGTTAACTACTGCATGGATTCTATGATTGCCTTGGGTATTTGGTATTGGTTCTTTTCCTGTCTTATGCAATATACTTGATGAAGCTTCTAGACAATCACGTTGAAAATTCGGGCCTCCACATCCCCAACAATTAACCTGGGTCGGTCCTCTTGAATCATATTGTGAGTTTTTAGATAAAGAGCTTCGCCCTCTCATGTCGCTTCCTCTCGTATTTCTTCCTCTATTACCAGTTCCACGATATTTCCATGGACTTGTGTTTGATGATTCAGGGGCTATAGTGTTAATTGCCATGGGAGCTCTTGCTCCTACACTTCTTGAGGTAAATTTATTACCATAAGGTGGTGGACTTGAGCTACTTCCCTTGAAGAAATTTTGGGGAGTCCTTCCTAGAAGCCCTGATGGTAGAGGTTTTGTTGGTCCGAAATCCTTTTTGATTCTTAGATGCTCTTCTGCATAGCGGTCACATTCTACCACTTCGGCTATTGATGATGGCTTCTACAACCTAACCAAGGCCCTGATGTGAGGGTTTAACCCAAATATGAAGCGTTTAGCTTGACGTTCATTAGAATCTAAGTAGTGAATGTATTTCACAAGCTCCATAAACCTTATTTCATATTCTTCCACTGTTTTATTACCTTGAATTAATGTATGAAAGGCCCCAGCTTGTTGTTCTTGAAAATATGGAGGTAAATACTTAGCATGGAATCTTTTCTCGAACAATTCCCAAGGGGCATTATTCGTTGTGAGGTGTAGTTTTTTTTCCAGATTTTCCCACCAAATCAAGGCACTTTCCTTTAATTGAAAACAACAATTTTTGTTTTTGAAGAAGAAGAGTACTCTCTTAGTTTAAAACATATGTTCATTCCTTCTAACCATGCCTCAGCACATTCTCTAGGTCGTCCTCCAAAAAATTCTGGGAGTTTAATTTTCTGTAGCTCCCTAGAAATATTTTCCTTTGATCTTTTATACTCAGAATTTTTTGATTCTGCTGAATTGGTTTCTATGGGTTGAGGTTGCTCTTTTTTGGTCTTAACCATTGTTGACCCTTTTAATGTTTCCAATATGGCTTCCAATGAATGCATTATCACGGTCAACTCCGGTGCTGGAGTGATTGGTGTTGATGATGGTCTCGATGGAGGCAGTGATGGTGGTGGCGATGGAGATGGTGATGATGATGGTGGTGGTGTTAATGACGGTGATGTTGCCCGATCACGTCGTCGTCGCTGATATGTCCTTACCATCGTAGTGTTTCCTGTATACATAATAAAATTGTGAAAAATTGAGATATACTTTCTAATTTAACATATAATTTCAAATTTCAAATTTACAAACGAGTATAGGTTTTTTGCGATTTTTACTTACTAGGCAAGTCTTACTCGTACCGAGGTCAAGGAGGGTGGTCTCGTGACGTCCTTGTTCTAATGCAGGGTATTCTATCCTAATATGTAATAATACTTATTATAATGCATGGTATTTTTTTTTTAAACCTTAATCTCAAATATTATGTTTTCAAAAATTATAACCTTTAAAATTTTCATAAAATTATGACTATAGAATTTATCACCTCATTAAACTTCAGCCGTATAAAATATATATATATATAAATATATATAAAGAAAAATATTATCACTTCATACTTCTTAGTCATATAACCTAATGTTTATTTAATTTATTTTATAAAATTTAAATTATAGAAATTCAAACATAAAAAATAATAATTAAATATGACGAAATGGTATACTAAATCTACGTTCTTAGTTTAGTCTTTTTTTTTTTTTTTTTTTTTTTTTAAAACTTATGGTGGAGCCCTATATTTAAAATAATATCGTTGGGAACCAATCCCATTTATTAGTGGAATATCATGCTTCTAATCGATCATAGGTGCCAAACCCTCTGCCCCGAAACGTAATGAATGGGTCGATGATTCATTAGCATGATAGTTTATATTGTGACTTATGGTCTTTAACGCAAGAGCCCATGGGGCATACAATCCATTACGCGTCGAATAAGCTACTGATCTTACGCCATAATTTAGACTGCAGTCGTTTAGCTGGGCAGGTGTCGAATATACGCCTTGCCTCATATTTACTTGTAAACTCTAAAGCCCACTCTACAAATAAAAGTCAATGCCAGTTTATGCAACGAGGAATTAGTTTATAAGTTTGAAAGTTGGATAGCGTAGTGGATTAGCGTATGATATGCTTGGGCAAGTCCACTACAGCTACAGGGCTGACAATCAACTTAAACATTGGCATGGAGTACTAGACTATGTCGGCTCCAACACCAATTTTTTCTATATGCGGGAGACATCCTGATGCTCCATTGATAGTAGGACCAGTTTCTTTTGCCCTGGACATGTCACTTATTGAACATCCTGATAGTCCTCCTACAGAACTTTGGCTACAGGATGAGAGAGAACTTGAAAAGCAAAGAAGAAAGCAATCTAACAGGGAATCTGTACGGCGGTCAAGGCTATGTAAACAGGTTGAGTGTGAGGAATGATAGATACAATGTGTTCGAGTGTTAGTGTTGAATGTTGATGTTTTAATGCCAGTCAAATCATAAAATGTCATAAGCTTCATTCATAAATACAATAGTATTAATATGCCAAAAAAGCATACCGTTGTGTTGAATCTATCCTTGGACCATTAGTTATGACAGATTGGGGTTCACATTTGGCCATACTTGATTACCTGCTTAAATATTTATTGCATCTCTAGGAGGCCTATTCAAAGTTGATCACTTTATAATAATTTCGCAATTCCACAAATATATAATAACATTAAGAGTGTACCATATGTATACAGTTCCAACTTCTAACTATTTTCCCTTATACTTGCATACTAGTCCTCTTTATGTTTTCTTGCATGTAAGTATCTTTCCATCATTGGTATTTTGTTTGTATCAAAATGACTTCAAGATTTCCTTTGATGGTCGCATTCTGAACTGGGATGTTTGACTTTGTCCTCCATTTTAAAGTTTCCACACTAGCAAAGTGGACCCAGCAAGCTTCTACTAAAAATCAAGGGTGGTACTATAAAGGAGAGCATACTGTTAAATTCAGTGTTCCTGAAACTAAGGTTTCTAACAAAATTTAATTGGAGTCTACAAATACTGCATATGCACTTAAGGTTTTTTGGTCTAAGAGTTATGAAGGATACTCAGAAATCTAATATAAAATTTTGAAAATAACACTAATTACAGTATTTATAATTCTTATTTATTATGACTGTAACCTTATTTTAACAGGTCTGAGAGTTTGAGATGGCTCTGATATCAAAATGTGAGAACCCTGAGTTCAAATTAATTTTAAATACAAAATGTGAAATTTGAATATTGAATTTGAAAGATTAATCTAATGAATTGAAAGATTAATCTAATGAATACCAACCTGTCTGCTCTGTTGTAATTCTTGTCTGACTATGTTACTTAAATGGCCAAAACCTCCCTACCAAACTGGGTACAACCTAGGTACTTAGTCTCAAAAAGCTTTCCAATTGAAGCAATCTGATTCCCCTCGTGCCCAAAAACTCCAGTATAATCAAGACTCAAGTTCCCTTCATAGTTGTACCACCGTGTTCCAAAATTGTTCTCATCTCTCCGCCCTCTACAAAAATGGTTTTTCTACCCCCTCTTTCAAGATTTCCTTCCTTCTTTTATTTCCTCATCCACCGCCTTCTTCTCATCTCCATGTCAATATTTTGGTTACGTGTAACTTTTATAAAATCAAATCTCATTTGATTTCGATGATTTTTATTTGGATACACAGTTTTGATTTAATAAAGTTTATTTATTATTTTAATGTATTAATTAAATTTATAATTTTAATTAATTTATATTATTATTTTATTATTTTTAAATTGTAAATTTTAATTTGTAAATTAAAATTAACATTTTCTGCTGGTTTTAATGATTTATCATATATATGATACTCTGGTGAGGTATTAATTTATTACCTTAATTTATATCTCCTCCTATAGTAACTAGTTTATATATTATAGTGCAATACATGCGGGTCCATGCATGCGTAGCTATTGTATGGAGGTCTCGTATGTATGCTAATACTCGTATTTTATTTATAGGTGGGTCATTACACAGATGATAACTCTTCAAAAGAAACTTCCACCTAGCAGCTTCAACTTGTAGTAGCAACTTTGACCTAGTAGCAGTAGCAGCAACAGCTTCGACTAGACATAAAAAACTTCGATCTCCGTTGATGCTCCTCATAAGTGAGAAAGAGGTGGCCCAAAATTTCAATCTTGATGTCTTATATCTTCCTCCAAAAACTCGCAGTCCTTTCCAGCCTCCTTCCAACTCTTTTCCAATTTCGTACGTCCCAGCTTCCAGGTTCAGGATATCGAACTCAAGCTAGAACTCATGCTCTAATAATTTCATTGTGGAAAGGATTTGTTTTATTTTGTTGTTGTGAAGAGTATTTCTTAAACATTGAAGTCTAACATTTGTTTGTCTTGTGTTAGCTCTAAGACCATTAACTTTGCACTAAAATCACTCAATAAGCGCTTACACATCTAAGTTCCAATCTTCTAATTTTGTTGAATGGTATTTTGGCATCTAATTGGCATTATTGTATTGAGCATCTAATTGTTTAAAGAAAATTGCTAATCTCAGAAGGAATCATTGGTCTATTATTAATCCTTGCCTTATTGACATATCTTAAGAAGCTTTGATAATTTTATTGTCTATCTTAAGCATTGGCATCTTGAGTGATTTTGGTTGTGAAATATCTATGGTGGTGAATCATTCTAAGTGAGCATCTCTTAATAGTGGCATAATATCAATGGCATTTACTTTGTTTAAATATCTTGGAAGATTTTAAATTGTCGCAAGTAATTGTCATTATTGTTGAATTGGATAAGTGTTTCAAATTGCTATCATTGTGTTGTAGCGGCTGCAACACGCTCCAAAACTTTGGCTTGCACTCAAATTTCAGAGCCCTCCTTGGTCTTTCCCTTGATTGTTGCAAACACTTGAGTTCATTTCATGAGCTTTTCTAAAGTTCTTTGAACCCTTTCGCTTTTTGGATTAATTGTCGTCTTCTAGCATGTTTCACTGTTTTGCCATGTTTGCGAACCTTTTTTGGCAGTTCCGAAGGATGGTCTTTGTGTATACGAGTTGTCCTAGCCAAGTAGACACTATCACACTCATACACAAATTCTTGAGCACTGTTGCACAAGTGTTGTCAGGGTCATCCTAAAGTCTATCTCAAGCGTCGCACTTGTCGCTTCTTGTCATGAGACAGTCACACAGAGGGTAATGCTTTGTTTACTGCTCTGATGGTCTATGTTGTTGTGTCGTCGAAGTATGCTAAGTGTGTAATCACAAGTTCAAGTTCATCACAAGTCTATCTTCCTCTAGCACTTAGCCATTTTCGAGGAACCTTCTTGACTGGGCAACTCAGCTCCACTGGGCCTTGACTGAACTACACACTGTGCAGTCTCAACCCTAACTGATGTGACCTTGCTGCCTGGAATTGTGCAGTGCGCACTCACTGTCCTCTAGGGCAGTTGTACTACGCAATTCCAGATCTCAGCAGC
This sequence comes from Pinus taeda, assembly GCA_000404065.3. Classification (NCBI taxonomy): domain Eukaryota; kingdom Viridiplantae; phylum Streptophyta; class Pinopsida; order Pinales; family Pinaceae; genus Pinus; species Pinus taeda. The sequence continues at coordinate 199,720 of APFE031472641.1, forward strand.
CTTCGTTAACCCCAAAATTGCACAGTTGTTCCTCCCAGTCTGACTTGAACCATGTATTTTGCACTTTCAGTCTTCAACCTTTTCCCCTTACCTACTGGAACCTCACAATGAGCAAAGAGCTCAGCCTCCCTTGGTCTCTAGAACTGCGCAGATGTGACCTTGAGTGCTCTTCGTCAACCGAAGCTCACTGACCCCAAGAACTATGTAGATTTGTCCTCCACACCTCTTCACTGCCCAATCCTCCTTGCCTCTGAAAATTGCGCAAAACTGACCTCTCAAGACCTCATCCTGCATCACCCACTATTGGCTTGAACTGCGCAATCCTGACTCCCAGTGGCCACTATGCAATTTCTTTCCCTAGTGGGGACTATACTAAAAAGTTCCTCAGTCAAGCCTGAGCTGCTATCTACGCAATCTCAGTGATCAAGCTCTCTCCCTGTCACCTGAAACTGCACAATGCAAAGTTACTAGGGCCCCTCTTCCATCCTGTCACATATCCTAGGCTCAGTTCATGGATAATAAAGCATCATCTTAGGTTAGGGAGATTTCGGATTGATGTCGTCTCATTATGATTGAATTTGCAAGAACAAGTACACTATCAAGTCATGGAGAGATGAATAAGAAGGGGAAGGAGGAGGGAAACATGCCTAAGGATTCACTTGTAGCTGAATCCATGAGTGGACCTATCAAAAGCAAGCAAAAGGAACATAAGTGTGCGACCACCTTCCAAGACCGAAGATCATTGAGGACCCTGAATCATCAAGCTATGCAGAGAAGAAGAGAAATCATTTCCAAGAACACATCTATCACTCAGCAGCAATAGCAGCATGACATTGCCACATCATCAAGAGAGTCCATGATAGTTGTTGTCACTCACTGCTAAATGTGTTTTTAGCTGTGAAAAGGGCGAGAAAGAGTAATGAATTTTGAAGCCATCTCCCAAGCCACAGAAGCTCTCTAAGCTAAGTTGGACCCTCTCCATTGCATAGTGCTCATGATAAGCTTTCCAATGGTGTATGGATGTCCAAAAATGGACTTCTGGATCAGAAATTAGAGCAGATTGAAACTACCCTTTGAAAGTTAGAAAACAAAGACGAAAAGGCCAAGAGAAGGCTAATCGCAGTCGCAGTTTCCTAAGAGCAACAACGGGGAAATGGGCAGAGCAACTTACGGTCAACGATCGCCGATATCGATGATTGCAAGCGTCAGAGATCCCAGGCTCATCAAAAATCGCAATCGGTGATCGGAGCTCCCAACAATCAAGACATATCGGCGGGGTAAAACAGCGATCACCAATATCGCACTCCGGGAGCGCATCGCAAATCGCAATCGACGATTGGCGATTTAAAGGTTCAGGCTTATCGGCAACATTGCAATGTTGCGATATGATAGTGTAAAGCGCCGAGAGGGCCGAAAAACGATTAACAAAGAAAATCATTGAAAAACCAAGGGCAGGCAGACCCTTTTCTCTATTCTCCAGGGGCCACGTGGCAGAATACCATTGATCCCAATGAATACACAGGACAGCTGACGTCAGCATCACGTGACGATACGGAGGACATGTGGCATGCAAAGCTAGCATTTTAAGGGTCCTATGGGGACATATCACGATGACACGTGTCACCACTCAAGAAGTGCCACGTGGCACTGATGACGTTATCAATCTCGCAGATCGGCGATCGCACAGGTCAAAGTTTCTCCTCCGCCGAAGTCCCTCTCGGCGTCTGATTGCGATATGCGCAATGTTTTAAAACTCCGACTCCGACTCGGAAACGACCAAGGGTCGACTCTGACTACGACTCCGTCTTGGTATCGACTCGGCCAATTTGATTTCAATGACTCGGTCGTTGTAAAAAATACATTAAATATTTATTTTTTATAAAAAAACATAATTTTAAAGATTTTCATTCATGTTTCCAAACACAAAGCTTTAGCATAGAGAGAAGACTACATATGATCAAAGTAGGCTCATGAATATTTCCATTATATCAAAATGGCACCTAATGCACTGTCCAATACAAAGTTCATACTTAGCCACCAATGCCAGGATTCTTTTCTGCCTCAGCCTAACGACAATCACTAGAATACAACAACAATAATACCAATTCTCTACCCCTAATGAAGTCTCAAAACCCTTGATTTAATTATGGTCAAGTCCAGAACGATTAGAGGTAAATATGTATTTATTAGTCCTTTGCCAAAACGTTTGCCTTTTTAAAAACATTGTATGGCTCAATGCATTGTTTCAGTTTTCTAATTCATGCCACTAGGATAACCATACATCGGCCTTGTAATTTTCAAAACTTTCTCACAGTGATAGATTACTTTAGGGCTATAAATATGCAATAAACAACAACCCAACCATTGATATGTACGAGGCGGAAAAACTTTTGACAAATGTGCTTCAAGCTTTTTGTCAAAGAGCCAAGCCGACCAAGTTGTTACCAAGCCGGCCGATTCATTACCGAATTGACCAAGTTGTTACTAAGTCAACCAAGTCAATGACTGGCTCGGTAACAACCCAGCCAGTCGTTCCGAGCCGACTCGGCCAGGCATTGGCTCGGTTTGACTCGACCATTTTCCGACTTGGCCATTTTTTAAAACAATGGATATGCAGGAGCTCTCTCAGATGTGATATTTTATACATTAGATTTAAAGGGGTTGTCGAGTCTGTCCCTTTTCAAAGGCCACATATTAATTAAACTCCCCCTATCTTTGGACGGCCCAAATTGACTCCACCTAGATCAACGGCTCCTAGGCCTTTTCGGCCCCCCCGCCATGCTTCCCTTTATCGGCGAGGTCCAAAAAATTGGTTTACCTGCTGGGCCCCACCGCGATGTGTCCCTCTCATATCATTTCGCAACCCACCGCCTCACTTACCACTTACCGCTCATGCCCCCCTCCGAAAACCACTCATCCTCACTCTCTCCCGCCAAAGGCCCTAGCACCCGAGAACTAAGCACTTGGTCACAACCCCCTAGTTATATGAGAAGAAATGTAGACAGGGGCCAAATCAAAGGGGGCCAAGGAGCACCGAAACCCATTGTTCTGCAGCGCTTTTAAGAGGAAAAGTCTCGCTGCCATCGATAGTATGGTACAAAGCTTGGAAGGCGGATGGGTCGATAGTTGAAATATTAAATGAGAGCATGGCGCAGGGGGCAAATCAGCATGGGGGAACTCAAGAAGATTAATGGCTCAGCATGGACGTCCACTCAGATGTAAATATAAAGAACTACCGGGACAAGCTCCGCTTCTACTTTGCAACAAGCAACCACAGTTGACTGCTATCAACTACAAAGAGTGGGGAAGTCGAGCAATTAAGATGAAAGCGACGGGAACCAACCAGGTTGCAAGAAGAGGCACATTAGCACGGAGAAGTGGCCTGACCAGAGGCCTTCACAGGAACAACAATGGGACACTTCCTCCCATCATCTTTCAGTTTTCTCTATTTTCCAATTATTTGGTAATTTATGTTTGTTTCGAAGAAGGGAATCAAATCCCGATGAAATCATTTTGGGGTAGTAGAGCCTTGCACGCCGAGATAGTGAGTTTAGCAGACAGCTGGAGCTCGAGCTAGGATATTTCTGTAGCTGTTAATTCCAGCTCCCCCTCTTCTTATAAATAGGGTGAAGAAAGACTTGACAAAGGTTCCACAAATTCACACCCGTAGGGGTCTGAATTCTAGTTCTAAATGACCTATTCACAAGGGATCAGAGCGATGCATGCTGAATGTAATGGACTAGTATTTGGACCCTTCAAGTATTAATGAAACTCCCTGGTGATTCCAAGCAGATCAATGCCAATATGTTTTCCCCTTTGTAATCTCATTCCATATATGTTTTTCTTCCTATTGATATTACCAATACCAATAGGAAGAGAACAATACCTGTGTATATTACCAATTTCCTTGTGTTATTCAATAGCCCATACTACCTGTAGTAATTACAGATTTACTTGTGTTATTGGATTAACCTACAATACCTCTATAAGCACAAATTTACTCACATTGTTTGGTGATAGAGGTACCCATGATGTATATGCATGAAACATTAATTTGCACACCACTATTTCCGCTCTTTCATCTCCTCCCTCTTCCATATTTCTATCGGAAAATCATCGCTTAGGATTCTATGTTGTTTATATCCTTATGCATCGAATTCCATCTTTCTACCAGAATATTGCTGCTTAGGATTTTGTGTTGTTTATAGCCTTATGCATCGAATTCCATCTTTCTACCAGAATATTATTGCTTAGGATTCGGGCCCGTTTATAGCCCTATGCATCGAATTCCCTCCTTCCTTTCCTCTTCACTTTACTGCAACTTCAATATAAAGTTCACTATTGTTGTGTGTTGGCCACCAGAGCCAGACATTTCTCTTTAAGGTTGGCCCGATTTACCCCCTGAGCATTTGGATCCATGTATCGGCTTGAGTTTACCTAGATGACAAAATATTGAACCAAGTCCCCCTTTAGCCTCTTTTAATTACGTGACAATTGGAGTGCAACCGAAATCCCCCATTGAAAATCTTCCATGCACTCCACTATTTAAGATGTCCTAGACACTGGTCTATAATCAACCCAGAGGCTATCTCTAGGAAGCTTTCTATGTCCCCTAAAGCACTTGTGCTACAGGTGTCATTAAAAGCGACAACTTCTTTCTGGCACTGTTGCCAGGTAACGGATTAGAATATTTTTCCCTGGGTACAACAAACTTTTACATTTCCTTTGTTAGGTGAGCAAGGGAAGTGTGGTTTGAAGATCTCTCACCTTGGCGACTCCATTGTCTCAATTTTATGGTAAACATCCTGGCAACTCCACTATTCATTTCTCTATTTGATCATCCTGGCTTTCAAGCAGCCTCATACTCGCTCTGATGCTAGAGCAACCGAAAACTTTCCCTACCTTTGCACCTGAAATCGCTCATCTAGGAAGGTTTTTGAAATGGCCATTCTTGAATTCCTAGCCAACAAATTTTCCCCACTGGATTTTTCTTCCATTGTTGGTTATCCCAATCACGTCCCTTCGTTTCATGAATGGTATACCTATTTGCCTAGAATCAGTGGAAGCACAGATGGAAGGCCTGACCAACACCTCAAAGAATTTCATGAATGCATGGAACAATAGGGTATTTTTCTTGAATATGCACAAATGAAGTTGTTCATGTATTCTTTAGACAAGGATGCTAGAGTTGGTACAAAACAATACCTCATGGCAGCATACCTTCCATAAAACGTTTTCATATAGCATTCAATCACTCTTGCAAAGGACTATATCCACTGAATGCTCTATTTGAAGATTGTTGCGCACATTTTAATGATGAAGACATTCCTAAGGTCGATGAAACTACTGAAGATGTTTGTGGAACTCCGCTCCAAGAAAACATCTACTCGCATTAAGAAGCATCACCCAATGACCAAGAAAGAGATGAAGGAAACATCATCAAGCTACAAATAAACCCTCAGAGGTCTGATTCTACCAATTTGATGTTCCTCCTTCCTATGATGAATACGACTCTGGTGCAGAGTCAATTTGTGCTGAGCCACAACTCTCCCAATTATGGGAAGCTTCACAAGAAGATGAGGCCCACCAGGAGGTCAGCAAAGAGGCTCCAGTCCACGAAGCACATCCTTCACCTAGAGAACATGATCAAGAACCTCCTCCGATTTATGATTCATATTATTCAGAGGAGGATGAGACGACCTTAGAGGTTCATAGGGATTTGCTTATTGGCAAGTGGGGAGAAGGCTTACAACAACAAATGTTTCAAGAAGAGCTTGAAGCTGAAGGACCAAGCAGTGTCTGTGATTTCCTATTGCAGAAAGGTCCCTATTGGGAATTTGCAGTAGGCCCACCAGCCTATGACTCTTACGGTTCAGAAACTGAAGATTCCATTGCAGATTCCCAAGAGGGTTGACCCGCTGACAAATGGGTAGCAAAAGATCAGTGACAAGTTTTTCATGAAAAATCTAAGGCCAAGGAGCTAAATAGTGTTTGTAGCTGCCCTGACCAAGAAGACATTGGTCAGCTTATTGTTTGTGAAAAAGAGGCAGCTACAAACTTTCCTTGTCAATTCTATGACCCTGTAACTGACTACATGAAGACATTCTTAAGTCGGCATCAAAGGTTATTTCTGGAGTATGCATCAAGTCCTTTGTCTGAAGATTTTTCATGGTGCATGCTTATCTTAATTTTTAAATTTCAACAACAGGAAAGCATTAGGTCCAACACCCAAATGCTGGCTTGTCTCCATTTGAGGGTTGAACTCACTTAGGAGAATTGAGCCCTGGATATAAGTAGGAGTGTATATAAATAAGCTCACTAGCTAGGCATTTACTTTACAGTTGTTAGAATTTTTATTTTTTTGTATTTTAGTTTGTTGAGGAAAGTATCCCCAATAAATAAATTCCCTTGGAGATTTTCTGGTTGTATTGATTCATTATATTTCTAATTCCATGCCCAATGGTGAAGGATACTAGTGTGCAGGTTCTCAGCACCTTCCCAGCAAAGCACTGTCCCTAGTTGGATCCAATGTTGTCACTCGCTGCTAAATGTGTTTTAAGCTGTGAAAAGGGCAAGAAAGAGCCGTGAAGTTTGAAGTCATCTCCCAAGCCACAAAAGCTCTCTAAGTTAAGTCAGACCCTCTCCATTGCATAGCGCTCATGATAAGCTTTCCAACAGTATATGGAAGTCCAAAAATGGACTTTTGGATCAGAAGTTAGAGTAGATTGAAGCTGCCCTTTGAAAGCTAGAAAACAAAGAGGAAAAAACCAAGAGAAGGCTAATCACAATCACAATCGCAGTTTACTAAGAGCAGTAGTGGGGGAAAGGACAAAGTAACTTGCGATCAGCAATTGCCAATATCTACGATCGCAAGTGTCAGAGGCCCTAGGCTCATCGCAAATCGCAATCGACGATCAGAGGTCCCAGCAATCAAAACATATCGGCGAGGTAAAATAATGATCGCCGATATCGCACTTCGGGAGCACATTGCAAATCGCAATCTACGATCGGCAATTTCAAGGTTCAGGCTTATCGGCGATCAATGGGTCCAGGGCATTGCACATCGGCCAATTGGCGTGACGGCGAGGGTTACAACTCCAAAACATTGCGACTCACAATGTTGCGATATGATAGTGTAAAGTGTCGGGAGAGCCGAAAATCGATTAACAAAGAAAATCAGAAAAAAAACCAAGGGTAGGCAAACCCTTTTCTCCCTCTTCCATGAGGCCACGTGGCAGAATATCATTGGTCCCAATGAATACATAGGGCAGCTGATGTTAGCATGACGTGGCAGTACAAAGGACATGTGGCACGCAAATCTGGCATTTTAAGGGTCCTATGGGGGCATATCCGAGTGACACGTGTCACCACTCAGGAAGTGCCACGTGGCACTAATGACGTCATCAATCCCACAGATCGACAATCGCACAGGTCAAAGTTTCTCCTCCGCCAAAGTCCCTCCTGGCTTGCAATTGCGATATGCAGGAGCTCTCCCAGATGCGATATTCTATACGATAAATTTAAAGGGGTTGTCGAGTCCGTCCCTTTTCAAAGGCCACATATTATTTAAACTCCCCCGCATCTTTGGATGACTCGGATTGACTCCACCCAAATCGACGGCTCCTAGGCCTTTTCAGCCCCCCCGCCATGCTTCCCTTTATCGACAGAGGAGGGGGTCCGAAAAAGTGGTTTCCCCGCCAAGCCCCACCGCTACGTGTTCCTCTCATATCATTTCGCAGCCCCCCCTCACTTACCACTTACCACTCATGCCCCCTTCGAAAACCACTCATCCTCACGCTCTCCCTCCAAAGGCCTTAGCGCCCGAGAACTAAGCACCTGGTCACAGCCCCCCAGTAATACGAGAAGAAATGTAGACATGGGTTAAACCAAAGAGGGCCAAGGAGCATCAGAACCCGTCGCTCTACAACGCCTTTAAGAGTAAAATTCACACTGCTGTAAAGCCTCGATAGTATGATATAGAGCTTGGAACGCAGATAGGTCGGCAGCTGAAATATTAAATGAGAGCATGGTGCAGGGGGGAAATCAGTATGAGGGGACTCAGGAAGATTAATGGCTCAACATGGACCTCCACTCAGTTGTAAATATAAAGGACTTCCAGGACAAGCTCCGCTTCTACTCTGCAACAAGCAACCACAGTTGATCGCTATCAGCTATAGAGAGTGGGGAAGTCAAGCAATTAAGATGAAAGCGACGGGAGCCAGCTAGGCTGCAAGAAGAGGCACATCAACACAAAGACATGGCCTGATCAGAGGCCTTCACAGGTACAACAAAGGGACACTTCCTCCCAGGTGATAGGTGTTCTAGAACAAGGCACGGAACACGATGATATGTGCAAGGGGTGTGTGCTTGACAATCCCAAGGAGTGACAAGGCATATGGTGTGTTTCAGCTTATACACTCAGAGATTTGTGGCCCTATGTTCACTAGATCCCTAAGAAAGTATGAATATTTTGTTACCTTCATTGATGACCATTCCAAGAAAACTTGGAACTATTTCTTGAAGACCAAGGATGAGGTCTTCGATCGCTTCAAGGAGTTTAAGGCTCTGGTGGAGAATGCGAGAGGGAAAAAGATCAAGGCACTTCGCTCAGACAACGAAGGTGACTTACACAGATAGTGACTTCACAGGGTTCTATGGGAAGGAAGGCATCAGAAGGGAGTGGACAGTTCCATATAATCCACAACATAATGGGGTAGCAGAGCAAAAGAACAAATCTGTCGCCATGGTTGCAAAAGCAATGTTATATGACCAGGATTTTCTCAAGTTCTTATGGGCAAAGGCATGTAACATGACTATGTATATACATAACAAGGTTCCTGACAAGGAATTGGGAAGATAACAGTTGAAGAAGTCTTGTCAGGGAAGAAGCCAGGAGTCCGTCACTTCAGGATCTTTAGTAGCATAGCTTATTGTCATGTACCAAATGAGCACATCAAGTTGGACCAGACTGCAAAAAGCGGTTATTTTGTTGGGTATAGTGAAACCTCCAAGGCATACAAGATCTATGTTCCTAGTAGTAGGAAGATCATAGTGAGACGAGACGTGAAATTTATGGAGGACAAAGCCTTCAAGAAGTCTCGCAAAATGCCAGCAAGTGATCAGAGTTAGGAAGTAAAAGCTCCACTGGTCTAGCAACAGGGACAACCACAAAAGCATCCAGTGGGATCGCCAGTAGGACAGTCACACGGATCCAATATAGTTACCAGTACCAGAGCATCCTCAGGTGCAGGAGATCCAGTGATTTCACAATAGACAGAGCAACAGAGGCAGGATGAGGAGCTGGTCCATCCTCCCACCACTAGTGGTCGGACCAACAGGGAAGTTTGTTAGATATTGAGAGATGTGGAGGAGTTCATTGGAGCTCCTAGGACGAAAAAGAGAGAGTGCAGACAACCTGACAAGTACCAAGCTTTGGTCGCGCCGATTCTAGAAACTTACAGCTATCAGGAGGTTGCACCACATCAGGTATGGATAGAATCCATGGTAGAGGAGTATAGTTCTATCATGACAAATGATTTTTGGGATGTTGTGTCGAGGTCTAAGGACAGGTCAATTGTAGGTTCATGATGGATCTACAAAATCAAGTACGCTGCAAACGGTAGTGTGGATAAGTACAAGGCTAGGTTCGTGGTAAAGTGGTATGCGCAAAAAGAAGGGATAGATTACGAGGAGACCTTCACCCCAGTTGCTAGATACATTTCTATCTGGTTAGTTATATCCCTAGCAGCACAGATGGGGTGGAAGATTCACTAGATGGACATCAAGACAACATTCTAGAATGGGGTGATAGAGGACGATGTGTACATAGAACAACCGGAGGGATTCGAGACACACGAGAAGCCCACACATGTGTGCAGGCTAAAGAAAGCTCTATACGGGCTCAAGCAGACTCCCAAGGTGTGGTATGGTCAGATTGACAGCTACTTGCAGTAAATGGGATTTGTCAAGAGTGACATAGATCCCAACCTTTACTACTTGATGGTAGAGGATGAGCCACTCATCCTAGTATTATATGTAGATGAACTCTTCTTGACAAGGTCATCAGAGCTCATAGAGGACTGACTGTAAGAGGAACCTGGAAGCAGAGTTTGACATGAGGGATTTTGGGTTAATGGACTATTTCCTAGGATTGGAGGTGTGGCAGAAGGACAGGGATATATTCCTTGGTCAAGGGAGATATGCTACAAATATTTTGAAGAGATTCAGAATGTTGGATTGTAGACCCATGTCTATGCGCATGATCACCAACTGGAAGAAGATAGATGCATCAAAGGACAACGATGTTGGGCCCGCCTTGTATAGACAACTCATCAGTTCTCTCATGTATCTAGTCAACACTAGGCTAGATATCTGCATCGTAGTCAACACTCTCAGCCAGATATCTGCATCACAGTCAACACTCTTAGCCAAGTATTTGTACAACACAATAGAGTATGGGTTGAAATATACTTGAGGGGATGATATCAGACTATGTGGATTCACAGATGCATTCTTGGCACCAATCCAGTGAGGCTCAACCATATATGATCTCAACATGCCAATTGCAAAACATATATCTGGATAGGAATTCACTAAGAACATCAATGCTAGAATGAGTTTGTGAAACTCATAGGCATTTTCCAAATCAGGTCTGGCATCCCTACCACATAACTTCTGAAAGTTAAGATCCATCGCGGTAGTCACGGGCTTGTAGTTCATCATTCCAAATCCGAAATCCAACTCCCTCTTACTTTTGCAAATGAGAGGATCTGCACATGTCAGAAAGAGGTCATCCTCATAAGGTGCCAGTATGAGAGGTCTATCATCCACAACCTTCAAGCAATGGTTTGGATCAGCTTCACTCCTACTGAATCTCAGCTTCATCAAACAACTATCAATCCTCTCATATTAAGCCTGGGGTGTTTTGCTTCAAGCCATAGAGGGCTTTCTTCCACCTGCATACATGAGATTCCCGATCATGAATCTCAAAACCCTCAGGTTGTTCCAAACCTGTGGACCTGCTACATGAGGGGAATGGTCCCCTAGTAAGGTTTTCCTTCGGTACATCTCAGACATGTACCTTCATGCTCTTCTTGAATTCAGGCATCCCTGTCACCATCTGACTCACATCAAGTAGGGCCCCATAATAAGCATACCTACGGTGTTATAGATGAGGAGTGTCAACTAACATGGTCCCCAATGGACTTCCAGCACCTTGATACAAATTGCCAACCCTGAATAAAAGAATCTTTGAAAATTCCATTTTCAAACACGTACCTTTCCATCGATGAATGCCACCTTGAAACCTTTGACTTCCATTGCTGAAATGGACACCAAGTTCTTCTTGCAATCAGGTACATAAAGAACTTCTTGTAAATAAATCATGTTACCCTCATTCAATTGAGGGGTAACATTCCCTACACCCTTTCCAGGATAAGTGGCATCATCTCCAAGAATAATCTCCATGATTGTTTCCTTGTCTCCCAGACTAGAGAGAGCTTCCTTCTATCCGATGAAGTGCCCTGAAGCACTATTATCAATAACCCATATTCCCAAAGATTCTAGAGGAGAGGGCCACTATAAGATAATGCTTCTTTATCTTATCAAAAACAGCATTTGATTCTTCATACCTAGGGATCCTTGCCTTCTTTGAAGAGTCGGCCATTCCCTTGATGTCCTCCATTACCTATCATTCCTTTGATCCCTGGAATGATTGTTATCATCATCAAGTGATGTGTCCCTACCATTCAGACACTCCTTCGCATAATGGTTGAACTTATTGTAAGTAACACATCTACTTTTCCTTCCACCCTAAGATCTAGACTTCCCATTGAAGTGATCAATAGGTAGGCCATCAGAAGCTTCCGCTGCGCCATTCTAATAATATTCTTTGCTTCGACTTCACCCTTGGTGAATTTGAAGAGGGACGAGGAATATATTGAGCCTTTTGTCTTTTCCCAACTGTCTTTGATGACTGATCTTTCACTCTTGCTTGGGCTTTGTCTTCACCTCAACGCTGATACCATGTTAATTTTAGGTATGTTCTATGCTTAGAGAAATTTATTTCAATTTTCACAGTTAGCTCAATATCTTTTCCAAATTAGCAATCACATCAGCATAATAGTAAATTGCAGATAGAACATAAACATAAATCGCAGAAGACAAGCCAAGACTAGAGGACACAAGATGTGGCGCTAGCCAAGGACAAACCCCAATGTGGGGAAACCCTTGATCAATTCTTCTTATATGTTCTTGAAAAGTTCAGCAGAGAGAGAGAGAGATAATACATTTACAACAGAAGTCAACACTTTGACTTATCTAAATAGGAGCATAGATCATCTCTAAGAAGCTGATACATGAGGTAGCTGAACTCAGTTAAAGACATGCTGCTTCAATTGATTCTCCAAGGTGACTCCATCACCATGTTGCACCTCACTGTGCTGCACCATGTTGTACCCATCATCACTATGCTACATTTCATCATGCATCACTAATCATGATTGTACCCATCACTATACTGCATCATGTACCATTGTTGTCCCATTGCTGTACCAACGTTGCACCATGTCCAACAACTCTGATCTACACCATGCTACACCATTACTTTTGTCATGCTGCCACACTGCTTTAGTCATGCTACCATACTGCCTTAGCTGTTGGTTATGGCCTATGGCCTATCCCAGTAGCAAGATATACGATGATCCATGCAATAGTCAACACTTTGACCCAATATACGACAAACTCTCACTCCATGTTTGCTACCCAAGCACTGTGGAAATTGTCACTAGTCTAGGGCATCTAATCATGAGACCTGTCCTCATCTCATTGACTTCCACAGACTACCTTAACACGATCTAAATCTGATCCTCATATAGGATCCAACACCTACAAAAAATGTCATAAATAACATACCTTAGCTCACTGTTTTGGGGTCTGATTTGTTTGCTGCAGACTAGGCCTGGTTAGGGCATATCACAGTCCCTTTGCCAGCCTTGTTTTCCGCCCGGACTTGCTCCAAGGTAATGCGGCTACCCTTGTGGGGATGAGACCCTTCACTATAATCCTAGGAAGTTATAGCCCTTACAAATTCCTTGGCCTGCCCTCAATCCCTACAGCATGCTACAACAAGCTTCCACAGGCCTGCAAAAACCTTGTTAAGGGCTTTCCCACCCTCAAACATCCTCAAAACAGTCCCTCCTTGCTTCAGCCCTCCTTCCAACAATCTGATCACCTGAACTAGCCTTAAAACAACCCTTCAAACCCTCGCTGGAATGCTTTCTTTGCTACGGCCTAGACAGAAGTATCCTCCTCTTCTTCGGCCTTCCTACAGAACAGATAAGGTGCCCAAACAATCATGGAAGAGTACTTCTACAAGCCTATTCCTTCTTTGCTAGTCCTTCTTTCCTATCTACGGCTAGAACAAAGAGATGATCTCCTTCAACAAGCTTCTATGTGTTGCTCTTAGGGCTGACTGTGTCCTAGATCTAGGTCATGCGTAGGGCTGCTAGGGCATCATCTAGGACTACATTAGGAGCATCCTCTAGGAGAGCGTTTATCCCTTTGTGATTCTTCTTTCCACTAAAACCCAAAACAAGTGGAGAAGAAGAAACCTCAAGAGAGTTGTGTGAACAAATGATTTGCAAAGCACTTGTATTTATACCAAAATGTGGAGCACAAGTGGGGGCAATTTAGTTGCTAGCCATCCTTGATGAATTGTCCATAACACAAATAAATTCATATCTCCATGAATACTTATCGGAATCGGATGATCTTTCGATCAACCCTACACCTCTTGATGGGAGGAGTCCAAGAAAAATATCAATTTCCATAACTAATATGACCCACATGGAGTTTGGCCCTAGTTGCCAATTTTAACATATAAGGAGGAAGAGCTCCTCACTTGGTCATTCATTCATAATTGCACATCAAATTCACTTGATTGTTTGCTCGAGTTGCTTAGCCGAGTCAACTAGTTGTTTAGCCACGAGTCTCTTAGGCAGGAGATTCAACTTTACCTTTGAGGGACTACGAATGCCACCTCAAGAAGGTATTTTCTGAGTACCTTGAGGAGCACCGGGGAAGATTCATAGTCAACACACTTAGCCCACAAACTAGCGGTGCGTATTTGTGGGCCAACAGAGAGGGGAACACACATTTGTGATCAAGAATTCATCCGGGTCCAGCCTTGGGGAGGAGTTTTGGAGTAGGTGGGTGCAGCATTTGGGTAGTTCGAAACTTAGCCTTGGAGGATTGTGCAGAGGGCCAAACTGTGCATCACGTGGGCAATTGAGGGAGAGAGCCACAACACCGGGATCACATTAGAGAAGGGTGGAAATTCGTAAGGGATAACATCTCGGTGATTGGGGCAATTTTGGAGAGCTTTCCCAACATCATTCAAATAGGCTAAGTTTGCCAGCTTGAGCAGGAGGACGGCTACTTGGGGGTCAAACTTCAGTAGTCTGAACTAGGCCAAACCCTTCATGGGTTTTCATGGGTTCTGGTTGAGGATCCAGGAGCTAAAGTTTCAAAAAAATTTGAGCAAGGGAAGTAGTGGTTCCAGCACTTCCTTTCTAGCAGACAACGTAGCTTTCTAGGCAGCGTGGATCACTTGGGCAACCCTCAGATCATCATTTGCTCACCTGGGTTTTGTCACGCTTGTCCTTGAAGACAAGCCTAGGTGCACCATTCCATTCAATGTTGTAATTGCCCCATGATGATTGAATAAAATGGCTCAGAAGTTCTCTATTTCCAGTGTTTTCATGGGTGTTTGGTGATTGCATCTCATTTCTGGTTGTTGGTTTGTTTGGTTGCCTTGTTTATCACTGAATTTACTAGTTAGGAACATTACAGGCCTTCTCTGGGAGTTGCAAGCAGGCCTTATTTCCCAGCAACTGGTGGGGGACGTGGTATTTGGGGGCCGAATTTCGGGGGTCAAAACCAAAACAAACCCTTTTTGGGTTTTGTTGGGTTATTTGAGGAGCTTGGGATTAATTTTGCAGAATTTTCTAAGCACCGGAGGTGGGTTTTTCAACAGATTCTTTCCAGTAGATAGTGCAACTTTCTGGGGCAGCACAGGGCATCATTGGAACAGTTGATTTTGTCATTCAAGATTTTTATTTTATCACCTGGGTTGTTTCACACTTGCCATTAAGGCAAGCCCAGGTGCACTCCTTCCACACTATTGTACCATTGCCCTAATTGCTTAATAAAATGGCTCAGTTGGCTATTATTTCTGGAATTTACATGGGTGTTTACTAAGCATTTGAAATTTATGGTGTTGTATTTATTGTTTGCTTTGCATATCACTGTTTTTCCTAATTAGGAAAATTACATGCTTGCTCTCTCATGCACGATGAAATCTGCTACTACGTCCTCCACAAAATCGAACAACTGAATAACCATTGAGAAATGGCTCTCCAAATGTTCAGATGTAGCTCTCGAATCCACTTCTAGTGTGACACTCAAAGCTCACTGAATAAGGGTTCGAATTCCCACATGGAAATTCCTTGTGTTGAACATCATTGGTTGGCTTGGCAAAGCAGCTCAAGCAAACTCTCCAATTCTGAAATGAAATGTCCAAAGATGCCAAAATGAGGCTATTCCCTTTTATAATTGTTGTTCACCCTTTGCTCGTGTGCTCCACCAATTCAACCACCTTTCACATACCCCTTTCCCTTGCGGTTTGATTTTCCTAGGGAGTTCGATTTCCCTTTCTTGGGTGACACCCACAACTTAATGCCACTTTAATTTATTATTTTCCCTAAGTTGAGCCTTCCTTTTTCTCCAAAAATTAAATTAAACCTCCACAACCGATTTTTCCTAAGTTTTATTTATCAAAATATTATATTATCGCCAAAATTGCAAAGTTGAGAATTCCCTTAAAAAATTATTAATGGGGGACATGACAAAATCATATTGGCATTTTGTTTATGAATAATTTTCAAGTGAAATTGTACTTCTCTAGTGGTGGTCGTGCATTCTTTTCATATTGGTCTTTTACAAATCCCAACTTGTAAACCCTAGGAAGTGGAGAATTTTACCTTGAATTGTATTGAAACATGTAAGTTACTAGGTGGGTTTTCTAGGGTTTGTAGTTGACAACTCTAGATTTCACTACAGATCTACCTACATCCTTACAAGGGAGTCCATAGTTGATACCATATGCCCCAAAAAATATAGTAGGAACTAGTCTTCTCTCTTTAGTCAATCATAAAACTTAAAATTGAACTTTTATTTTATGTTTTAGGGTTAGGTTAGTGTTTAACAACAGTTCTACATAAGTTTCAGCCTTAAATATGCTAGAGGTCTTGGTAATTGTGCATCTATTTGACCTAGAATTAATATAGTTACCATACTTTTGTCTTGCGGATTTCACTTTCAGCTCTATTAAGTAAAGAGATCTTGATACTTTGGGCTGTTATCTCCATTTTAGTGTTCTGATTTAGCTAGATTGATAAGCCCTAGTTTAATGCATTGTTTGGGCCCTATTTTTTCCTTGATGATTACTTGTTTAAGGGCTGAATTTATTGCCCCTGTTATAACTTGTTCTACTGCTGTAATTTATCATATTTATTCAATTTTTGCAACAGACAGTAGCTTTTTTCATCTTTGATAATGTCTTGGGATCCTTTTGTACCAAGTGTTGACTTGTTAAGCCTTATAAATTGCCCTAAATCCTCATTCATTTAAATCTAGAAATTGCATTAAATAACCACCGTCACCCTTGATTATTATATTCTATTGGTGGTAAATTAAGTAACTATATAAGTGTCCTTCAACTTGATTGTGTTTCTCCTTAGAAACTTAGAGGCTACTTGGGAAGCCTCCTTCATGTAGGATTCATCCTTCACTAAAATGAAGGTTCCCCTATCTGCATAGAGCTTCTGCTGGTTCTGCGCAGTCTGCAAGTTATCCATGAGAGCCATCAAGATATTTTGGTTCTCCTCTATCCAATCCTTGCGCCTTGCTATCTCCAGACATCACGTCAGCAAAAGATAATGCATCATAACCATACAGGGCTCTAAATGGGGACATACCTATGGACATGTGGTACATGGTGTTATAACAGTACTCGCCCAAGTGGAAGCATCGTATCCATGCACGTTTCTGCCCCGTCACGTAGTTACGCAAGTAACCCTCTATCCATTTGTTGAAACTTGACATTCTTCGTTTGCCCATCCGTTTGGGGGTGATAACTAGTGCTTGGAGTGAACTTTGTGCCACTAGTCGAAACAACTCTTGCCAAAATCCTCCCATGAACCTGTTTTCCTAATCACTGACTATGGCCTTCGGAAGACCATGAAATTGAAATACCTCCCTAAAAAATAATTCAACCACCTGTGAAGCCGAGGACCTGGCTGAGATGGCGAAAAGTGTGCAACCGTTGTCAATCGGTCCACCACCATGTATATGTAGTCCTTGCCTTGCACTATGGGCAACTTGGTGACAAAGCCCATCGACATGCTCTCCCACTTCCCCTCAGGAATAGGAAGGTGTTGTAGTAGCCCAATAGGGTGTGTCTGCTCACCCTTGTTCCTCTAACATGTGTCACACTCCCAAACATGCCGCAAAACATCATCCTTGAGGCCCTTCCATGCAAAGCTCTCTCTAATGGTCCTGTAAGTCTTGGTAAACCCCT
The DNA here is from genome assembly GCA_000404065.3 of Pinus taeda. Classification (NCBI taxonomy): domain Eukaryota; kingdom Viridiplantae; phylum Streptophyta; class Pinopsida; order Pinales; family Pinaceae; genus Pinus; species Pinus taeda. The sequence goes on from APFE031472641.1 coordinate 217,358, forward strand.
GATGCCCTGATAATGGTAAGTCATGGGCTGCCTGCAGGATCTTCACCCTCAACTAGGAGCTAGGTACCAAATAAATCCGATTCCGAAAGTAGATCACCCCGTTCATCACCTAGTACAGTCATCCACCACTGCACCGTCAAGGACGTCACATGCAAAACGATCCGTGGAATACTCTACTAGCAACTATGCTCGCCACTCTGGTGCAATGCTCATCAATGAAAGGGTAGCTAGACTCTTGGACAACGCGTCAGCCACCACGTTGTGCTTCCCTTTGACATACTCAATGTCAAAGGCGTATGCCTAGAGCTTTCTCACCCACTTTTGCTGTCTCTCCCGCAACTGCTTCTGCACCAAGAAGAATCTGAGACTGTTGTGGTCTGTCTTGACCCTGAACTTGTTTCCTGCCAAATATTGCTTGACCTTGGCTAGCGCATGCATGATGGCTAGCATCTCCTTATCGTAGATGGAGTACAACCTCTCGTGAGGCAGTAGCTTCCGGATCTCAAAAGCTATTGGGTGTCCCCCCTGCATCAAAACTACTCCTACACACTCCCCTAATGCATCATACTCAAGCACAAAGGGTTGTGTGAGATCAGGGAGTGCCAACACCAGGCAACTGCTCATGACCTATTTGAGGAGCTCAAAAGCCTCCTATGCCTCATTTGTCCACTCAAATGCCCCCTTCTTCATCAAATCGGTAAGAGGAGTTGCTAGCTGGGAGAATCTCTTCACGAACTTCTAATAGTAGGTCCAAATGCCCACAAAACCCCTCAACTCTTTCACATTTCGGGGCTCTGGCCAATCCCAGATGGCCCCGATCTTCTCATGAACTCTTATGTCATCCTTCCCAATAATGTGCCTTAAATAGAGTATCTTTGTCAAACCGAACTCGTACTTGGATAGCTTAGCGTAGAATTGTTGCTCCTCCAGAATACACAACACTATCTTAACATGCTGCAAATGCTCCTCCCAGGTCTGGCTATAGAATAGTATGTCATCGAAGAACACCAACACGAACTTCCGCAACTTCCCACGAAATACGTGGTTCATGCAAGACTGGAAGGTGGTCGATGCGTTGGTCAGCCCAAAGGGCATATCCAAGAACTCGAAGTGCCCAATAGTATCACCTGAAATTTGTCTTAGGGACATCCTGGTCCCTCACCCTGATCTGGTGATATCCCAAGCGCAAGTCAATCTTCGAGAAGAACTTAGCCCCCTTCAGCTCATCCATCAACTCATCTATGCGTGGGATGGGGTAGCGGTTCTTCATGGTCTTCTTGTTGAGGACCCAGTAATCTATGCACATGCATAAGGACCCATCCTTCTTCTTCACCAGGACAATTGATGAAGCAAAAGGGTTGGAGCTAGGCCTTATGTGCCCAACTGCCAACAACTCATGGATGACCCTCTCCATCTCATCCTTGTATGCTTTGGGATGTATGTATGGTGTAGTGATCAAAGCCTGTACCCCCGGCTCCAACTCAATGGTATGCTCAAAACTGTGATCAGGAGGTTGCCCAGGCGGTATGTCTCCAAACACCATCAGGTACCTATATAGAATGGCCTGTATGTCTGGGTGTGGTGGCTTGGCCTGACCCCTACCTGCAAAAATCCTCAACTCCATGACCCACTCAATATCATCATGCCTCAAATCAACCTCCACCCTGTGGGCCAAAATAGTCTGCGAAGGGTAAGAGTGCATACCCCGTAGCAAAACCAACTTTCCATCTGGCCCTGTGAACTCCATCACCAGCTTCCTCCAATTTGTAGTGACTCAGCCAAGTGAATAAAGCCATTGGACACCCATCACCACATTGGTGTTTGGTACATCTACCATAAAAAATTGGTTTGTCACTAAATAATTCCCCATGGTGAGTGTCAGGGGGGGTACATAGCGAGTGCATGTAATGATCCTAAATAGGAATACAAGTGATAACAACAAATATTTTATGCAGCAAATTACAAAAACGGAATATTCATCAAGCACCCATAGAAAAACTGCAAATGGAGAACTTCTGAGCCATTTTATTAAGTTTCTGAAAGCCAAATACAATAGATGATGAAATGGTGCACCTGGGCTTGTCTCAATGGACAAGCAGGACCAAACCCATGTAGAAAGATGGTTGAGTTGAAAGTTGCCTAGCTGTTGCACCAATCTGCACTATGCTGCCCAGAAAACTATTGCTCTCCTGAAGTTCGAATGGCTGGAAAGTGCACTAAAACTGCCCATAAATTTATATGCTTTTAACCTTGGACTCCTTGGCCAAAACCCAGAAAAACTCAAAAGGGATTTTAGCTAGTTTGGACTTCTGATTTTCGACCCCCTTGTAGCCCCACCTCAGCTGTAGCTGCAAAACTCGGCCTGCTGGAAACTGCCTGTAAATCCACCTGAAAACTCCTCCAAAATGCTAAGTTTAGCTCTGCTATCCAACCCCTATCTCCCCGGATGAGCTCTTGCTCCAAATCAGCAGCTCCCAAGCACCACGAAAATCTGCTGAGTGTCTTTGTACTATCCCTTAGCCCAGCAGTTCGAATTGTTGGAATATTGGCTCAACTGGTTGTAAAACCCGGCGAAAATGCTAGTCTAGTGATGCTACCTCAGCTCCCTGACTTCCCGACAAGCAATATAATCTTTGTTGGCCTCAATCTCCTCTGCGTGTTTCCTGGCTGCCCAAAAATACACACTCCTTGCTCTGCACTGGCTGCTGGTGTATGTCACTGCCCCGGAACTCCTGAAAACTCCTGTGGAAAAACCTCACTAACATGAGCACGAATGGTCCCCCGAAGTAGAGGTTGAATCTCCCGCTGGAGAGATTCGTGGCTAAACAATCGGTAGACTCACTAAACAGCAAAGTGAACAGATGAGTAGTTGTTTGCGAATGTTAAAGATGAAAACAAAATGAGAGTTGATGTCTCCTTATAGCTCCTTGGGCCTCCTTAGCCTCATGTAGACACCACCATCCACCCATTCGATTTTCCCTCCAAGCATATTGAATGGCTAATTCAAACTCCCATGTGGGTGGCCCCCACATTCCAATAGCAGCTAAATAAAGTCGATTTGGCCCTTAAGTCCCTAAGTCGAAAATGTGGGGTCCTCTTCCTTAGTCAAAAATGTCCAAAATTGTGTAGAAGCACCCTGTTACTAATGTGTTTGAGAAGGGACATGACAATCCTCCCCTCCCAAATGTTGCTTGCCCTCAAGCAACCTCAAAGTTGGGTGCTCCAATATGTGCTCACTCTCTAAGGTGGCATCCTCATTGGCAAGTTCTTCCAGTGCACCAAAAACTCCTTGATGGTCCTGGTCCTCATTTGCCTCTCCCTGCTCCTCAAAATGGCCCCTGGTTCCAACACCAAGTGGCCCTCATCATTTAGTGGGGGTAGATCAGATGTTGTTGTCACCTGTTGTCCCAACACCCTCTTAAGGCATGAGACGTGAAAGACATTGTGGATCCTACTCCCCTGAGGCAACTCTAGCTCATAAGCCACCTCCCCAACTCATCTAATCACCTGGTAGGGCCCATGGAAGCATATTTGTAGCTTCTTGGCCCCCTTCTGCTTCAGCATGGACTGCTTGTACGACTGCAGCCAGAGGTACACCAAGTCCCCCTCCTCGAAGTGTCTCTCTATCTTGTCCCAGTCTGCATAAACTGTCGGTTGATTTTAGGTTGTCACCAAATTATCTTTGAGAACCTTGAGGATATCTTGGCTCTCTTGGACCCAATCTTTGGGCTTTGGGGCCTGACTATCTCCAAAAACAATATCAACAAAAGACAATGCATCATATCCATAAAGAGCACAGAAAGGAGTCATATCGATGGACATGTGGTGCGTGGTGTTGTAGCAGTACTCACCCAGATGCAACCACCGAATCCAAGGCCTTTGCTAACCAGTGACGTAGTTCCTCAGGTACCCCTCCAGCCACTGATTAACTCTCTGTCTCGCCATCTACCTGAGGGTGATAGCTGGTGCTAGGAGTGAGCTTCATCCCAACTAGCTTGAATAGTACCTACCAAAAGCCTCCCATAAATCCGATGTCCCTGTCGCTCACTATGTTCTTGGGCAACCGTGCAATCTGAAAATCTCCCAGAAGAACAGTTCTGCAAACTGTGCAGCCATGTACCTGGTGGGGATGGCGAAGAAATAGGAAAAATTGGTCCACCTGTCAACCACTACGTATATGTAATCCTTCCCCTGCACTGTGGGCAGCCCTATGATGAAATCCATCGAAATACTTTCCCATCTCCCTTCCGGGATGGGAAGTGGTTGTAGCAATCCTGTTGGGTGGATCAATTCCCCCTTGTTCCACTAATAAGCCTCACACTCTCGTACGTGCTACAACACGTCCTCCTTGAGGCCCTTCCACGTGAATCTCTCTCGGACAACCATATAAGTCTTCTAGAACCCCTGGTGCCCGGACAGTGATGAATCATGTGTTGCCTGGAGTACCCTCTCCCTCAACTGCAAGTTGGGCACTAAGTAAATGCACCCCTTGTAATAGATGACCTCATCCATCACACGGTGACGCTCATCTGCATGGGTACCCTTCAATACCTTGCATGCCCTTCTATCTTTGGAGTATTCCACCAACAATTGAGCCTTCCAATCATGGAAGATGCTCATTAGAGATAACCCAGCTGGTCTTCGAGATAGAGCATCAACCACCACATTGTGCTTTCCCCGTACATACTCTATATCGAAGTCATAGGCCTGCACCTTGCTCACCCACCTCTGTTGCCTGTCATTGAGACCCTACTGCCCCATGAAATGTCGAAGACTGTTGTGATCAGTCTTCACTCAAAACCAGTTGCCCACCAAGTACTGGCGAAACTTGGCCAATGCATGCATAATGGCCAACATCTCCTTGTCATATATGGAATATGACGACTCATGTGGTAGGAGCTTTCAACTCTAGAAAGCAATGGGATGCCCCTCCTGTGACAATACTGCTCCAACTCCTACCCCGAATGCATCACACTCCACCATGAATGGTTGGGAAAAGTATGGAAGTGCCAAAACAGGGCAACTGCTCATCACCTCCTTGAGGCGATCGAAGGCAACCTGTGCTCCATCAGTCCATGCAAAGGCCCCCTTCTTGGTCAAGTCGGTCAAGGGTGCTGCCAGCTGTGAGAACCGCTTGACAAACTTTCTGTAGTAAATGAAAATACCCAAGAAGCCCCTCATCGTAGTCACATCTCGGGGTACTGGCCAATCTCGAATGGCCCGAATCTTCTTGTGGACCTTCACCTCATCAGCGCCAATGATATGGCCTAGGTAGAGCATCACTGTCAACCCAAACTCGCACTTGGAGAGCTTGGCATAAAAATGTTGCTCCTCCAAAATGTGCAATACCTCCTCCAAGTGTTGGAGGTGCTCCTCCCACGTTCAGCTGTAAATCAGAATGTCATCAAAGAAAACTAGCACGAACCTCCTCAACTTTCCCCGAAAGACATGGTTCATGCATGACTAGAATGTGGCCGGAGCGTTGGTCAGCCCAAATGGCATGACCAGAAACTCAAAGTGCCCTGGCACCGAAAAGCTATCTTAGGGATATCCTGATCCCTCACCATGATCTGGTGGTACCCTGAACGCAAATCAATCTTAGAGAAGTACTTAGCTCCTCTAAGCTCATCCATCATCTCATCAAAGCGGGGAATGGTGTATCGTTCTTTAATGTCTTCTGGTTGAGGGCTCGGTAGTCAATGCACATCCGAAGGGTTCCATCCTTCTTCTTCACCAGCACCACTGAAGAAGTGAAAGGACTGGAACTTGGCCTAAATTCCTAATATGGCCCAATGCAAGTAGCTCATGGATGGCCTTCTCTATCTCGTCCTTATAGGCTTTGGGATGCCTGTAAGGAGTGGTGATCACTGCCTACACACCCAACTCCAACTCAATAGTGTGCTCAAATCCTCTATCTGGTGGTTGCCCTGGTGGAATGTCCCCAAACACTACTACATACTTGTGCAGCATAGCATGTATGTTTGCTGGTGGTGGCTGAGCCTGTCCCCCATCCTCTAAGATCCTCAACGCAATTTCCTATGCAATGTCCCCATGTCGTAAGTCCGCCTCCATCCTGTGAGCCGAAACTGTCTGAGGTGGATAAGACTGCATGCCTCTCAAGACTACCAGTTTGCCATCTGGCCCAATGAACTCCATCTCTAGTTTCCTCCAATCTGTCGTGACTTGCCCAAGGGAACACAACCACTGGACACCCATCACCACGTTGGTGTCTAGCACATTGACCACGAAGAAATGGTCTGTCATCGAGTAGTTCCTCATAACTACTGTCAAGGAAGGCACATATCTAGTGCACTGGATGGTACGATCACCTGGTACTAGGACTAAGAAGCCCTCGAACTCTACTGTGGTGAGGCCCCTCCTTTGGACCAACTGGGCATCTATGAAATTTTGGATAGCCCCACTATCCACTAGCACTGACACCCTCTGTCCCTGTACAGTGTCTCTGATCCTCAGTGTCAAAAGTTTGGGAATCCTGCATAAGGAAGTGAGAACTCCCCCTGCTAGGGCAAGGGATGCCCTACCCTGTGGAGGTGGTGGTGGTGGCCCTTTGTCTACCAGACTCTCACCATCTGCCCCACCGCAATCCTGCTCCACCTCGTCCTCCTAGTCACCATCAGAAAAAACCTCAATGTAGTGTGCTCTCCCAGCAATGCACCTATGGCCTGGTGCCCAGGGCTCTCTGCATGTGAAGCACAGCTTCCTCCTCCAGAAGTCCTTCCGTGTCTCCTCGTCTAACTGCTCTCTCCCTTATGTGGTTCTCTGAGGTGGAGATCTAGTCTCATGCCCCTTTTGTGGGAAAGGGGTCCATGCAAGAAATGGTGCTCTAGTCTTGGGAATGGCCCCCTGCAGATCTCTGGCACACAAGACAACTTCCTGCAGCGTGGAGGGTTTGCGTGACTTCACCAGTCCACAGGGGCTTAAGCAAGCCCTCAATGAAAGTATACACCCTCCTTGCCTTGGATAGAACTGGGACCATCACTGACACCTATAGAAAATCTAAGTACTGCTCCGCGTTGCCTGTTTGGTGCAGTTGGGTCAGCTCTCTGAAATGAGCCTCTGAATCCCTCTAATCAAATCGCTCCTCCACCATCCTAGTGAAGTCCTCATAAGAAACTATGTGGGCATGCCCTAGGGTGGTCAAACCATGAAACCACCAATCATGGGCTTCCCCCTCCATGTGTAGCATGGCCATCTTAATGGCTTCCTTCTCTGTCATCCGGTTGAGGTGGAAGTAGGTGTCCATCTTCTCAACCCAAGCAAGCCCTGGTTGTGCATTTGGCAGTGCCATCAAAGGTACGGAAATACATCCTCCCTATGGTTCTCTGCAGCTCGTAGTTCTGGGTCTCTTGTCCTCCATACCCCTTGTTCATCTCACTCTGCTTGAGCTTGCAGTAATCTCTTAAGGAGAGGGCTTCTTTAAAGTCTTCATCCATAGACTACTACTCTCCGAAGTAATCTCCCATCTGAGGGGGGGTCTTCCTCGCTTGCAGGCTCGATTTGTGCCACTAGCATGAAGGAAGGTAGTGTAGCACGAGTTCGCACACTGACTGAAGAGCATTGCGCTGCTGGTGAGGGGTGATCGAATGGCTGAGAGGCCCCAAAAGTTTCCCCACACAGAAACCCTCTAGGTGTGGTCCTCTCTCTGTTCTGTGACTTGATCTCTTCTATTATCACTCCTCCAGATCTCCAATGCTGAGAAAGAGTCCAGCTAAGGTAACCACAGACCAATCTTTTGACTTGGTAGCTAGCCCTATCAAGTCGGAGAGGTCTCCCTCCAAAGGATCACAACCAATAGGGCTGGATAGATTAGGGGTTTAGACTAGATATGATGTGCGGAGGTTGTTTAATTTGATTTGGTGGGGTTATTGGAAGAGGATTAGGTCAAAGAGATTAGGTCAAGGAAAATAAGGGTATGATTGCAGACATCTAATGGAGCAAGGTAGGTAGGGACTCAAACACTTTAAGATTCTGAAGTGGGATGGATAAGATTGGTGAGGTGCTAGAAAGAGCAAGACAAGCATGTATTCTTTCTAAACTGAAGAAAATGGACAAACTATGAAGATTTCCCCAAAACAGAGCATGTAAGATGTATTCTGCTCATCAACTTGAAAATCAACATATCATAGAAGTGAACTGAAACATGGGAGTACAAAACATTCAAACATATGAAACATAAGAAGAAACTATGTCAAAATTCCATACCACAGGTATGCCACCAAAATAGCTGCAACTCATTCATTAAATTCTGTCAAATACTGATTACACTAGTGCCTTTGATCAACAGTACTACATCCAATTGAGTCCAACCTTTCTCTATGGTGAAGAAAGGGACTAAATAGACATGAAAACCGCTTCCCCTCATCCTTACGAGTCGAATCCATGAGGTGAGGAAGAAATTATACAAAAATTTGAACTAAAGGCTAAATTGTAGGATGGTCCAAGTGACTCATTCCTATCTTAAGTGAACTGATTCATTACACCTCATCTACTTGATTTACCTAATGCATTTACCCTAGGTAATAGTAAAAACATGATAATTACATCCAATTTGATCATTTACATAGGTAAAATCATCATTTGCCAAGGTGAAAATCAAAACATGAGAGAAACTCAGAAAATTGGAGAAGATTGTCAAACGCGCCCTCTTTGTCAAACACACCCTTTCTTTGTCAAACGCGCCCTCCAAGTCCAGGACTGCTTTTGGGTACCTTCCCGGTGTCCAAATTTGCTCCAAGATAGCTTGTTTGAAACACCTTCAAGTCAAATTTCTAGGCATGTCTTCACTTTAAAAATTGGAGCTCATTTTCCCTGTCTAAAACTCAATCTCCCAATACTAGTAAACACGCAGCACCCAAGCCAAAAATGAGTCAGAAACATGGTTTTTTGGTGGTTTTTGACCTTTTTGACTGACCTGTTTGTCTCCAAATTCCTAGCAAATGCACAAGGCACATGTCCTCATCACTCTAAATCCAATTATGTTGACCTTTTGCTCATTAGATTCCCCAAAAAAGAGCGCATCACCCTAGTTGTTGCGCATTTGACCTTTTTACTGTGGTAAAAATGCCTTAAAAAACACGGAAATTCACAACTTGCAAAATTTGCTCAAAACTTGTTAAAATTGAGCCCAGGATAGCTCATTGGAAACCGTATCCTATCTAGTTTCCAAATATGCCTTTACTTTTCAAAATGGACTTGATTTGACCCTCCAAAAGTTCATTCTCCCAAGACTGGTCAAAAAGTGTAGAATGAGGGTGCAAAAATGAAGTGTGATCTTGCAAGAAACTTTTCGAGGTCTTGATCAACTCCAAGTTGAGCCTCATGATAGCTCATTGGAAATCTATTTCTGCCTAGTTATCATTTGAATCATCAAGAAAGTCATTTGGACACTCCATTTAGGAGAAAAATTGATTTTCCCAAGGTCACTCAAGAAGTGCAGCAACTCTCTTGTAGCCACTGTATTTTTGACATTTCTCCAAAACCATGACACCTATGTAAAAACTGAAGGAGGTTTTTCATGCTTTGCCTATGATGGACAAAAACCTCTTGTTGTCGCACAGATTGTAACGACAACGCTGAGACCAGGGGCTGTCACCCTAATCCCTCATCTCTCGGTTTAAGCCTGTCTCCCGCGGCTAAGGGGGGTAGACCCTATGGGATAATGGATGACCAACTGGGGACCAATTGGCTTGGGAGACACGAGGGGAAACAAGCACTTAATTGATTTTATTAAGTTAATAGACCAGTGCCTTATGAAATGAATGATTAAACAATTATTTATCAAATGCTGCGGAAATATGAACTCATTAACAATCGTTTACCATCAAATAACTCAAGCAAATATTAACTTTTACTAAATGTGAGATAATCGATAAACGCTCAATGGCTTAACAATATTCCAGCAATTAAAATTTCAAAAGATTAATAATTTAAATAACCACGTAAAATGCTAATCAGAGATCACATTCATGTAGCTAATCTTCAAATAAACATTTAATCACGTTTAACCACATAAAAAAATGATAAATATTAATCCCACATCAAAATTTTAGGTCTCCACAGAAAAGATATTTCGCAAACTTGCCAAATCTTTGAGCAAACACTGAATCTGGCAAAATATTTCCAAAACATTTTTTATATTTTTAAATAAAACAAGACTAAGCCAACTGAAATATAAATAAATGAAACTTTAATCTAAAGAAAATACTAAACTATAGAAGTCTAAATATATATATATATATATAATAATTTAAAATTAAATAAAAAAATAAATAAAAATAACAAACTAAAATTTAATATTTTTTTCCTAATTTTTTTGAATTTTTAATTGTTATATATATTATATATAGAGAGAGAGAAAGAGAGAGAGAGAAGAGAAAATAAAAACAAAACTGAAACTTAATAAGACTAAAATCTAGTCTACTTAAATCTAAAGTCTTTTTTTTTTGAAAATAACCCAAAAAATAATATATATTAATATATATATATATATAATATATACTATTACCCTAATAATAAACTTAAAACTAAAACTTTAATAAAATTTTAAATAGAACAAAAAAAATCGTGCTCTAATTAAAATGAAGTCTAATAAAATCAAATCAAACCTATACTACGACTTACCATAAGCACGTTGAGTTTTATGTCTACGTTTATTGCTTGCAGGTGCAACGGGCAAGGGAAGAGAAGGAATTTGAAGGTGGCCTGAGAAAAATCACATGGACGAGGGCAACGATAACTGAGAAATGGATCTGCAGGTCGATGTGAGGCATTCGATTGATGATGGAGCTGCAAAATGGAAGTTGTGCTTGCAGGTTTGAGTGCTTGACAACAGAAAGAGCAACATTGATAGCTGGACGAGGGGCAACAGACACGGCTGAGACAGCGTGGAGCTGAAAGGAGCCGCGACAGCGTTTTGAATTTTGTTTGCAGATGATGATACATAGTACGGACAAGGGAGAGCAAGATAGCACGATGGTGATGGCTGCGGATGACGGAGAGAGAGCCAATAAACGCAAGCAGTGGAAAAGAGCAGAGAGTGTATGAGGATGGTGACCAGACACAGGCAAAGGGGGTTTGAATGTTTGCAGTTTGCAGTTTCTTATGACAACTGCGTGGTTTATGGCAGCGTAAGGCAGCAATGGATGCAGGTTTTGAAGAATGGATTTGCAATGTTGGAACTTGATGGGGGGCAGAGCAGGAGATGCACAAAGGGAGGGATGCATTGAAATTGGAATGGACAGCAGAATAGAATAAAAATGAATTCACGCAGAGCAGGGTAAGGCCTGTGCAACTGAGCAATTGGACACTGTGGGCAGTGTTGAGAGCTGTGGCAGTGTGAGAAAATTGAGATTATATGCAGTTAAGTGAATAAACACAGCTTGCCTTAGAACATCTGAAAACTTCTCAACCACTGAAGTGAAAACCCAGGAACTCAAAAAAAAAAAATCCCACAAAAATTTCCGGATCTGAGGTTTGAAACCCTCGAATAGCAAAATGGAGACCCTGCAAAAAACTAGTTTCTGGGCCAGATCTTACCCTCCAGGGCTTAGATCTGGTTTCCCACAAGAATTTCTTCTCAGACCTGCAACCTGTAATGGAACGATACATAGCCAGAGAATATATATATAAAAGCTAAAACACTACAAACCAGCTACAATTATTTACATCTTTGTGACTCTACAACAGCGAGATTTGTCAGTAACCCTCAAAAATATTTTCAGAATATCAGATTTACCATGAGATACTTCAGAAATCTCTCATGCAACTCAAAAAAATAAATTTTAAATGTCAAATCTAGAATCGAAACTCGTTGGGCTCTACAAGAAAATGCTTTGCAGGAGTTGGTTGGTTCAGCCGAGAACTTCCCCAAACGCCCACTGATTTTATCAATAAGGGTTCCTGCACAACTCACTTCAACCATCAATAAAGAGGGAAAAAGCAGCATTAAATTCCAGATGCAATGGAGATACCTGCCATTATTTCAGAAATTTTATTACCATTCAAACCCTAGTAAGTGAACAAAATACCTGTGTTCAATAATACTCTACATCAAGCTATTACTAATGGCTGAAAATAAAATTATGCAGAAAATAAAACAGCTCACAGCACTTCAAGAGGGTAACACCAGCAAGATTTCAACCACAAAGTCTTTCTTTATTTGCACCAGAAAAAGTTTACAAGAGAGCTTTCTTCAGCACAAGACTCACAGATCGAATGATCTCAAATGACCCCTAGCACCCTATTTAAAGGAAAAATTCCCAACGGATAGTTCGAGTGATCCATGTCAAAATGATCTCGACCGTCGATGAACATCAAAATATCTTTTAATTTCATCCGTCGAATTTTTAAATGCATTAAAAAATTGAAATTCTGCATTTATTTACTCAAAAATTTGACCTATGTTATTATTTTATTATTTTTAAGTTTTTTATTTTATTTTATTTTATTTTATTTCACTTTTATTTTATTTTTTAATTATTATTTATTTTAAAAATTTTAAAAATTATATATATTTTATATTTTATTATTTATTTAACTTATTTTTAAATTTTTTAAAATTTTTAAAAATTTTAAATTTTTTTAAATTTTTTTATATCTTTATTTTTTTATTGTTTTTTTTTTTATTTTCTTCGATTTTTAATTTTTATTTTTAAATGGATCCTCGAACTTAGCCTTTGGAAAAATCACCTGGGATCTAGGACTTAGGACTTATGAGGGGATTAAAACATTTTCTAACCCTCAAGACACTTTACATCATGACTTTTACAATTTTACATCTCAAGGGGGAAAACCCATTTGACATAGACCCTTGTTGACCTCTACCGGTCAACTACCGATGCAGTACACCCCCTTTTTTCTTTGCAAAAAGGGGCAGCACCTGATCAGCGTGTCCGTGCCATTCTGCAGTCATCAGCAGCTTGATCAATCTAATTGTAAACCCAGTCTGCATGTATTAATTGTAAATAATCTTAGCAGATATGAGTCGTGTTTGTAAATTGCCTAGGTGGACCTAACTTTCTTATGATAATCTATGTCCCGGAAGGTTTTTCGTCTCACCGATCCACGGATAGGTAGAGTTTTCCTTCAAACCTAACCCCAAAGCCGGGATAGATTTTGTCATTGGAATTTTAGGAGAATCCTAGTGTGTTGATCTGCCAGATTATAGTTGTGTCGCGCAGAGCTGGGTGATTTGTGAGGGTCTATGTTAAAGGGGTTTTTCTCCCTTAAGATGTAAATTGTAAAAGTCATGATGTAATGTGTCCTGAGGGTCGAAAAATGTTTTAAAATCCCCTCATGAGTCCTAAGTCCTAGGTCCTAGGTGATGTTTCCGAAGGCTTAGTTCGATGATCCATTTTAAAATGAATTAAGAAATTAAAAATGAATAAAAATAATA